>LUCM01007680.1:52791-111193 GCA_008360955.1 Fasciolopsis buskii | reverse complement strand
CAAAATATGGGGACTATTATGAAGACCATGTGCCACGGGAAGCTTAATTTTGTCTGCCTAAATAAAGAGTAGGTAATTCTTGATAAATCTCTGGATTCGCAAATATGACATTTCGGTAGATGATACCAATTTGCTGGGGCGAAGTTTTGGCAGTTAGTACAATGTTCATCGTCCACGTCTGGTCCCGCGATTGTTCGCTAAATAGAAGCTTCCTAAATTTTGATTCATTCTAACTCCAAGAGGGGTCATGAGGTTGTCTGTCTCTAGTTCCACAAAGAATGGCTTTTCGGATGGGCTGTGCTAATTCGGTGAATTATTTCACCAACATTCATATAACTTGCAAAAATGAGAACATGTCACCAATCAGGAAGGCGTATTATTTTAACTTGCAATGTTTAGAGCATTTTTAAAAATCATACCATTAGAAATATTGGTTACTAGTGAACAGAGAAAAGATTTCATTGGGATACAGTTTCATCGTCGACAGTTTGATCCGAAAAAACGAGATTGCATTCCGAGTACACACCAGACAAGAAACGTTTCAGATTCCCTGTTGAGTTCCCAACGATGTTTGTTCAGGTTCAATAGCCAAATAAATCCGATTTCACGCCTCGATAAGCTATCCGATGGCAAACAAAAAATGTCACAGAACGACTTTAATGAAGTCTGGTAGAAAACACCGATGACGAGGATGTGCAATCAGGGCTAATATTTGTGCCCAAAATAAAATTCTTCAAGCTGTCGAACTACGTTGGTCAAAGGACGACGGTCATACTCTGAACACGGCGTGCACTTCGACCCAGGCCACAGAACATAAAACGGTGTATAGGTTTGGTTGGACAAAAGAACACCGGGTACCCACACCTGAAGAGCGGCAATAATCGCGCTACCGGTCGTATGCTGCCGGAGGAATGTTGTTCATCTGTCTGTATGCGAAGCATACTACTGAGAAGAAAAATGCCACAGCTCTTCAATCACCCTCATCTGTCTTTTCTACTTCTTTTCGGTTTGATCGAATAATCAACTGACTAACTGAGAAGTAAGCAAAATATTTTACTACTCAGTTGAGCCTCTCCCACTAGAATGCTGTGTCTTGAGTCGAAAACATGGATCAGCGTTGCAAAAGTTTGTGATTGCTGAATTGGTTGACACTTAGATTGTGACGTTTCCTCTTCGGCCGAGGTGACACCGTCAGTGTCTAAGCCCCAAGGCAATGATTTTTCGGCGGATTTGTATTTATTGTACTACTGTCCTAGACGTAACTTCGACTTACAGAATAAGCCACCCTTGATAGTCCTCGTGGCTTCGACCAGCAATGCTACCAAGTTTGGCAGTGCTATTGATTTTCGCAGTGTGATTGTGAAAAACTGCCCATTGAGATGACATAGAACTGAACACTTTGCCGAGTTTGATATGGAACTTTGAAAAGCCCGTGCCTGTCTCGGATTTAAAAATTTCCCGATTTCGTAGCCGGTGTTATTCAGTTTTCTTGAGCATTAATAAATTGACCATTCCAGTTGATTCACTGTCCCTACTGATGGAGTTTGCTGACTTTCAGAAGTTCCCTTGAAAGTCATTTACTCGCCCGGAACCCGAATGTGAGCCCTGGCAAGAATGAGCACCATTCCGTTCTGATCTTCCTGCGTCAATGTCAAAGAAGGATAATCGTATCTGCTTATGCCATGTTTCCGTTCGTATATTATCGTGGTAAGATTTCTATGAATTTGACCTATGTGGCACGGGTGTGACTGAACAAAAAGTTCTTCACAATATTCCTAAATTTTCTTCTTGCAGGTGATACGTTGACGGGATCTCAAGTTTTTACGAGGAATATTTTATTCCTTTCGTAAACATTTTACATCCCATTCACCCCAGCCTATCCGTAAAGCCATTTCGGATGGATGTTAATTGCTATTCTGGAGTCTCACATCAGTGATATGGAAGTGGAGACCAGTTCGAACTTTCTTCAACAGAATGATCGATGATCATGGATCCAGAGAAAAGAGTTCTTGAAGTAAACTTTGTTAGCCAACATTTGTCTCGATGATCTCACGGAACAGCTTCAGTAACCAAAAAACCTATGAGGAAAAGACGATCACCGGTGAGAAGAAGCAAGCTGATCCTAATGTCTTACCGATTATCTGTCATTTTATACGGGGTTATGGTGACGTGTATGCAGCAAAAGGGGTCGCGGGTTTGGTTTAACAGGTGTCAGAACACACACTGAAATGGTTGTCAAAACGGATGACGCAATCATCCGTGTAATTTGTTCTGCATCAATTCCGAGACCTGGTTTGCGTAATCCTCGGTTCGGTAGACGTGAACATTTGTCCGCCGTTTTCCGACCATCACCGGTACGTCATGTTAGGAAAGACTTACAAATTCTACTCTCAAAGACTTTGAAAATTGATGTTCGTTGTAGCCGAGATTGTTGATTTTCATAGAAAGATCAAATTCGAACCTGAGCATTCCATAAGTGCGCACATGATTACAGACAAGGACACCTATGCGCAAACGACATCACTCGAACCGGCAGGAACATGTTTTTGACCCATACTCGAACTTCAAGCGTTTGACGAGTACGATTTTCAATTTTCCCCTACTGTTACTCCGCTAGTTCAGGTAAACACTTGTAAATGCTTAGTTTTGTTTGAACTTTGGAAGGTTCCACCTTTTTCGTTCTGAGGTAATTGGAATAATCAATTTTACTCGGAGTTGAAACTGTGAATCTGTAATGTAAAAGACAAACTTTTGTGATTTCGCAATCCTTGGCACGGACTTTTGCTCAGGTGGAATATTTTAATGAATTGGATAGTAGAACAACAAGCCTGAAAAATATCGATCCATTTTGAATGTTACAGAATGGATCGATATTGGTCCCCAACTTGCACAGAAACCCTTCGCATGATCTCGCAGATTGCCCATTCAAAATGGATTCGCTACCATGCCCACTTCTAATGATTCACATGAGATTCCGGTCTGAAAACCAATATCGGATTGCACGCGCATAGAGAAGACTGAACAAGAAATTATCGAGTAGGTACTAATACCGAGAGGCAATAATCGTGAAATCGGTAGCGTGATTCTGTGGCAATTCCGTTCTCTCATCCATATGCGATACTACTTACAATTAGAAAAGAATAATACTTGACTTCTACATGTCAACGGAACAGTGATTCGAGCTCTCTGAGTCTATTGTTTTCATATTTCTTGCTCTTGTTCTACTACACGGACCTTCATCTCCTGATAATAAAACAATAATAATATTGTGCTTCATTCATTTATTATAAAATAATTGCATGATGTTCCTGAAAAGAAGTCGCGGCCTCTCATTGCTGGCATCTATCGTGTCACTCTCGGTAACCGCTAATGAGCGTTTCTTTTGGTTGGGTCGAATAACGTCATTGATCGGATAATGTGAAACATCGTCATATGTGTCGCCAACATGCCAGGTGCTGACCCATCACTTTGAATTGTAGCCTTGACTGAGTGGGCCATCCAACTTTGCTGTGCGATTGATTTCGTGCGGAATCGTATCTTCTCCGTTATTGACTAACTTGATTACACGGAACGGCCCGCGTTAAAGTTTGTACGGTGATGGCAGCTATTTCGCAAAGTGACCGCAAATTTATGTGTCTGAACCGGATGCGGTTCGGAGTGAATCGAAGAGAAGGTGTAGCATGCGACACTTTTACATTCTCAATTCACCGCGCTCTCGGCAATCGATGTAACGGGCTCAGATTTCTGTCATCCACAGTAACCGAAACGGTAGTCATTTACGTTGCTATTGCTTTCTTGGGAAAGCGCATTCATACCTGTGGATATAAATGATTTTCGATTGCGTGGTTACCCTGAATGGTTAATTTCAAAGCTTTTATTAATCCCTGCATTTTTTGTAACCAATTGATGTACATTTTACACAGACGCTGATTCGGCATTGATAACTTCAATCCAGCGCAGTCGTTCCTCATCGATTAGTTAGCAGCATTTGGATGGCTGTGAACACTTAGCTTCCCAGTAATTTTCGACCGACCATTGTTTTTCATATAGGTATTTGTTGAGACGATTGGACATAGTCCAGCCCTACTAGCACGAACAACGGCATTTCCGAGAGGACTGCCCGACTTTGTCCAGTTTCTTCACTTGCCATCTCCCACTTGTTCGCTGGCCACCAGGCAATATTGGCTCTCACAGGGATCAACGATTTTTCTGTCTCAGTAAAGTTGAACTCCAGCTTCCCGTTCACAATTCGCTTTCGTCTGTCTCCCATTCCATTGGGGATTACAAATCTACTTGCCGCCGAAATCACGATCGCATTGTGATCGTGAGTAACCTTCAAGATTAGAAATCATGCCTACCAGCTTTTATCCGTATGCAGAATTATTTTGATGAACAATTAATGCGTCTTTGACTGTTGGTCATTCATCTATGCTGCTTCACTGTGCAGCCTTGTCTTAACGAGACACGAAATCTAGTTACATAAATACACATACGGACTTCGATCGAGAGTGACAGTACACAACTGAATTATTGTTTACACGAGTACTTCCGGCTAATCAAATTACAGTGGAGTGATCGCATAACACAGATGTTGTCTAGTGGTTTTTATTTGCAACCAAAATTTCGATAACTTGCACTCCGAACTGGGACACGATTGGTGAAGATGGTTCTATGTGCACTGGTTTTTCTTCTCAGTAGTATGTTTCGCACATAAATGGGTTGACAAAATTTGCCTGACGAATCACCATGTGATTCTTAAATGGACTTCTCATCCATTCAAGCACCAAACGATTCAAATGAGATTCTAGTAGTTCTATGTGATTTGGACAAACCTTGTGAGATCAATTAGAAACTTCGGGTTCAATAGTTTTGAATCACACAAATCATGTGACGCAAAGTTTGTAATTTGGTGTTTTTGTCCATGCAAGCGGGCTCAAGACAACTCGTTCCCAGAAAACATTTGTGTTAAGCCAAACTTCGTTGTCCCGGGCATGACTGTTTCTCTTTCACTGTGACTTTCTATTTCAGGTTTTAAGCCACTGTTTTTTTTTCGTTTTCTAATTTACAATAATGGCTTTTTTACTCTTCTTACAAAACTCCCATACAAATGCGAAACACGTAATCTATTGAAAATAACTCAACTATAGGTAAAATTAAGACACCTTGGGCATGTGAAATATATGATCAAATGTAGACTGTAACTGTCCTTTGCTCTCCGAAATGACTTGTACACCAGAATCGGGTAGAATTGTTCAGTTTGTCCGGAAGCAGATCAGAATATCTTGGATATTGGTCTGTTTGTTGCTTTTTCATTCGCCTGTTGTCAAATCTTTTCGACAGCCCAAAAGAGTCCTGTGTGACGTAGTTGTCGGCTGAGGCTTTCTTGTCAGCAAAAAATTATATCGTCGCGCATTATCTCTTTTTCAGCCTCCCGGGATCATGGTTATCGACTGGGAGAGTAAAAATGAAACCTGACTGACTGCGGAGAATTAGTCCACCATTTATGTGATTTGACTGAAATTTCTGAGCATACCGTTTCGGTTCTGAATGAAACCAAAGCATTGTGGCATATGGGTGAAGTAAACCAAAACAGATCCGACGAAAGTAGTGATTTGTCAATCACCGACTGACTAGTCCTGACCACGGGTAAAAATGTCAAATAAAGCCTAAAATACAAACTATTACTCCGCTTTATAACTTTCATTGTCCCTGATCCCACAGTCCTCATTCCAGTGCTTTCTGTTAGTTTGAGGCTACAGCATATCATCGAGATGCAAGTAGTCGTTCTATTTTCCGACTGAGTTATGAATCTTTCGGGCTGTAAGATGATGAGAACGAAGAAGAACACATGAATTATAGATGTGTAGAAACTAGTTAATACGAGTAACAAGAAGTTCGAATGAGTGTGATTCATTTTTAATGGAACTGACATTTCGTCGATACTCGGTTAGTATGACTGACACCTTGTCGTTAAATTGACCGGGCGAACAAATAAACAACTAAAAGACAATATCAAACCGCATTACTTCGAACCGAATGGATCGACATGATGAAATGACAACTGGTTCACAAAGGACACGCTTATGATGAACCATAAAATATTTTGTAGTTTAGACCCACGGAACGCGCCAGTTTTCCAGTGACCTGTTCCGATGGTCTTCTACGGATTCCACCTGTTCTGTCACTCACAGTACACTGGTACGGACCCTTCGGAATTTCATCGGCAACCGACCATCGATCTGAAAGACTTCGATCGAACTCTGGAGCCGCAGAACTTCAGATGACTGGATTAAGCTTACTAACTAAGACGATCGGTCAGAGGTATAAGACCTGATTGGATCGAAATTTTGTCAGCTCCGGTATAGATCAATGGCTAAGACAAAAGTCTGTTTGTGAAATATTGTCATATCGGTGTACGCCACGGTTCCGTCAAAACTTTGGCCATGTATCGTACATAGTAATGAGCCGACCTATCGGTATGCTAAATTTCATCCGAATTCACACGATTCTAGGGTGTTATCGAAAATTCCAGATGCCCATGAGTCACGATGATGACTAGTTTTTGGGTGGAAAAACCTCGCGGTACTGGGTGAACTTCGGGTATCCAGGCCCACGATTTCAACCAGCGATAATGTTCACAATGAAACAATCAATTTGTTGGCGAAGAATCCTTTGTATTAAAAAAAAATGAACTTCGCGTTTCAATAAACACGTAGATATCGAATCGGAGCGTTTTGTCTAATGGTTTTATTACTCAAAGATCATCGAAGCTAACTAGTCCATCGAAATTTATTCAATGATCCAGTTTCCGGATATGGTATTGAACAAGTCTATGAATTCATCCACGGGAACAGTTTTTCAACAGCTTCCATGAATATCCCTCCGTCCACAGTGGGTCACGGTAGTATGAGTTAGAATTGATCATATGAATATGGTCCCCACTGTTCTCCGAATGCGTTAAGAAAACAGATCATGTCCGTGAGATCGACCAGTCTGTTCTGCTTTTCCCCGACGTAATTTACAACTCACTGGAAAGAAGTGAAGCGGTCTTGGTTTTTTGGCTTTGGATAGTGGTACCGCATCACAATACTCGCAAACTACACTGGGCTTCTTGGAGTGCATGTTCAAGACGTCATCTTTGCGCATTTCAAAGTTCTAATCAGTCATCCGCGTGTAGTCGCCGAAATGGACGAGTTCTGTGGGTAGCGGAATGGGCTTCAATAAACTTTAGATTCATAGCTTAGTGTAAACCTATAAAATCAAGTTATCATTAAATCTGAAGGTGTGTCCAATTAGGCCAGACTGGTAGTAGCTGAGAACACACTAAGTTACATCGCCAACGGCCATTAAGTATAGAATTAACAAGACATTCTCCAGAAGCGATTTTTACATGTTAACGACTGTTTTGGATAGATGACAGCTGACCGGGTTTCCATCAAAAGCAGAGCAAGGCCTCCTAGAAGGGGAAGAACCACGAGAGGGAAATCCAATTGCGTTCCAGATGATAGTAGCCTCAGATGAATTGTGAAACGTGAGTAGATTGTTAATAAAATCGACACTTCTGAATTCAGGTCGATAGGCCATTGATAATGCACTTGTTGAGTGATCCTCGTAGTGACTCGTCAGAGCGACGTGAGTCCAGAAATCAGACATCAGATTCCAACTAATAGTTAGTTATTGTTAATAGTGCCTCGTTATTAGTCAAAATTTCTGAATTTTGAATCTCACCTTTTGAGTTTTTTCCCCGTTGACAGATTCCGAAGTAATAGCTTCATATCAAGCAATCTGTAGGCCATGAAGAAATTTGCGTTGTTCAGTTTGTCGGCGTGGTGTGCAGCCCTGTTTCTTCAGAGATTTCCAAAGTTCAAACGGTCTGAACTATGTTTTACCATGCAATCTGTCCAGCTTCCTCTTAAGCGCGGTCGATTTCTATTTCTTTAGTTTGACACTCGGGCCAACATGCATTTCAGAAGGGAATAGAAAATCTCCAGGACGAAATGTTTTCGGTTTTGACCGAGGACGCACGTATCACCCGTACATTCAAACAGGTTCGGTTGATAAAATTTCCAAGATTACACCACAAATCGCTTCGTCCATTCGCGAACAGGATTCATTATGCATTCACTGATATTCCATTTTTCTTGGATTCTACCAACAATCACAAATGTCAGAACAGGAGATGCATCGTTCGGAATCACTAGTCTGGTTTCAGTTGGGTACACCAGTGAGTGATTTACACACAACTCCTACAATTCCACTCAGTGCAATGTGTCAGAATAGGAATCGAACTCCAGGTCAAAGCTCAATTCATCAAATTAACTTGTCTGCAGGTATTTCCCCATCACTGTCTTCGGGTAATATATCGCACATACCCCCGACCAAGGTAGCACAATTGTGATAAAGTTTAGTCACGTCGGGGAACTGGGCAGCTGGGAAATAATTGTCGGCTCTCTTGCATAAAGACGAACAAGCCGATTGTTCAAGGACATATAAGGTTAATTTGATTTAGGTTCAGCACACTTCCGCCAAGAACACGCCACGCAATGGTGTGGAGATCAAACCAGAATGAGAACCTAGGTCCAATGCAGAGAATCAGTCTACACGGATGGGAAACTGGGAGAAATGTTTTGAGTGATGACGGAAAAATCTGTGGTTTGTCCAGTGGATTATGTGGTTCGTGTTCGTGACCACTAGGCGTTTGAAGCAATAAGTCGACAGGCTACCTACAAAGAAGTTAACTATCGTAGGAGTCCATTACATAAGCCAGCCAGTCTGTGGTCATGCAAAACTAATAACTTTCAGGTAGAACATCATGTGGTGAATCTCTGTGAACCGTTGGGAGCCAGACCAATTAACTTAGCGGCTAGTATGTTCAACTCGCAATCTTCTGTCCCCTATTCCGGGCTCGGTGGTGAAACAGCCGTATATCTATGGTTTCTAAATGGTGAATTGAGCATTGAATGAATAGATGAACCCCTTAGTAGTATTGCCTGAGCCGGCAAAACTGCTCTCTTAACCGTCATTCATTGGAAATCGCTACTATCTGGAGTACTAGGACGAAGACCAAAGAACAGTCTTTCGGAAACCAGGAGCAAAGACACCATTCATTTGAATTCAAGCCACTACGCACACTCAGTCCAATCCAAAAAGTCATGGTTGATTTTGTCACGAAATGTTCAATCCAGCGTGAAATATACACAATCACAGGGATCATTAACTTCCAGTTTGTTCGACCCACACAGGCTGCTACGTGCCTGTGTGTGAGAAAGCTTGTGAAAATAAGGGCAGATTTATCTACATCATTGTTAAGCTTTAACCAGCAAGGCGAGCGCCACCGGCCGCTGTCTTTCTCGCTGAATTAAACATTGCAATAAAGAGGTGGACCATACCGGGCCGATAGGGAATGGACCTACAAGGGTAATGGGACAAAAGAATACGAGAACAAAATTCAGTCTAAATGTTCAAACGCACTTTTAAATCACTCTGGCTCGACAGAAAATAGCAACACGACCACCCCTGTTCACGGTATGCTGCCTTGTTCTTCGGCTTCTCAAACCGACTGGTTGACTGGTATTTTGAACTTCGACCACGGAGACGAGAAACAACTACTGCACCTAAGTTCGTTGTACATTTTCTTATTCCACAATACCATGTCACCTGTTGACCTCCACGTGACTTCTGCCACACGGTGGGAGGAACGGAAATTGGCAGGCGGCACGTTAGAGGAGTGTTTGTCATATGCAGTAAGTGGCCTAGAAAACGAAGTTCACTAAGCTTGAAACAATGACAGAATATTATCTGAACCTGCATTCCAAACCTTGCATATTACTCACGCGATTATGGTAGTTAATCTTAATGGTGCTGAGCAAAACACCGAAAATCGAACACTTCCAAATGACGAATATATTTTAGTAAACAAAATCTGCGTCTCGAAACCATAGAACAGAACCGAGCGCATTGCAGCACAGTAAACACGACCTTTCAACTTTAATGAGATATCAGGTAGGTGCTACAAGTGCTCCAGTCCAGCGCACAACGCTCGAGCCTCAGATATACTTGTGTTCACTCATCTTAGCGTGCTGCCGAGGGGAATGAAAAGGTCTATTGTGGTTGATTCCTCTCCACCCAGGATCAAGTTTAGCACTACTGTCGCCCAGCCTTGCAAAAACAATTTGAAATTGAAAAGTACATAACTAATAAAGCCATAGTTCTCTCGAGTCTCTCTAGAGCATGATGCACAAATCCACACTAACACGTGCACACAAGGTCATAGCTTCTCCCCATTTGCTAGTCCGATGCCCACATCCTGAAAACTAAACGCATCCCCAAAATTACTCCCATGACGAAATCGAACAACAATAATGTTGAACACCGCTAATCGTTTCGAACGAACTTGACAGTTCACCGTATACATTCACGCGACCACGGGGTTGCAAATACAGTGCACATAAAAGGTTCACGAATTTTCCTGGTGTACCATTACGGTGGAGAGCACTAAGCGGTGCTGTCCGGTCTATTGAATCAAAAAGGCTTTTCAAGCCAAGAAAAACTACGATTGCAGGACGACACTGTTTGTGTGTGTGTGTGTGTGTGGCTCTTTTAGGGTAACTGCCGAAGAGTGAAAATCAGGTCGGCGCAACCTCGGCCTGAAGGAAATCCGGCCTTCTATTCAGGGATCATACACTCACGAACCGACCTCAAATGGCGCAGTTCTACGGGCGCTAAGACCAGTGGAATTAAACTAATCCCTCCAGGACTGTTACGGTCACTCCGCGTGCACCGCTCGAAGATGAGTGCAATCAATGATTCACCCCACGATAACGGAATACAGGCGTAATGTGGAATAGTTCAGATGACGAGAAGGAAATACCGGATTGCCTCTCTTTAACCTGAGATAACTCTAGTCTCATTGTCTGACCCCAACGGCATCGCTTTTTGAAGCATACCTAACGTGCATAACCCGTAGCTACTGAAATCCTGTAAGCGGGTGGGAAATCCCGCAACCATAACCCTGAAACTTGGAGTGACGTAGAGGGAGATAAGGTCTCAATGAATGTGGTAACGAGTCGGAAGACAGCAAATTACCACCATTTCTCTTCACTAATGTACATCGCACAGCTCCATAGGGGAACATAAACGCTACCACTATCATCGCATGATTTGCTGTCAGCGGTCTTCTGATACTCCAATTTTTAGGGTCATAGATGGGGGCCATTCTCAATAGTCCTGTGGAATTCCGATGCTATGGGATCCCCCGTTCCGAAACAACCAATTGGAAACGTATAACAATTCAAGCTACAATGAAGGAAACAATCTAATAACACTGAAACACAAAGAGCAATGCAATTAATGTACAACGTAAGTCTGTTTGCATGACAAAATACCAATGGAAAATCTGGGCAATTAAGAAGTGAGGTTTCATAATGCGGACTGGTAGCTGGGAGAATAAAATCCAAATTATATGACGGTAATTTTCCGTAACATAGAATGACGTATAAAATCAATAAAGTTACTAACGAATTCCGAGACTACATGATCCAGTTCGAAAAGAAAATGATTTGGAAGAAACGCAGATGATCTAAAAAGCGTATGCAGAATATTTACAACAGAGCGGTAGATCAATAAGTGTGATCACGATCGAGTGGAACAGATGGTAAGGGGAAGTAAAACAAAGCCTAAGTTGTATAAGAAAGATGAACATACATGACATAAAATAAGCAATCCGCACCAAATTCTCGGAGATCTATGTACAATGTCGTCATACGAAATATCTTGGACAGCAGTACAACATACTAGCTCACGGACGAGCCGGATATTTGACGCAATAAATCAATCATGCGAGAATCACCTACAATACGCAAATGTTCCGCCCCGGGGAACTCGTACGATTTGGCCCCAGGCCAAAAACGACACAACTGTAAACTGCGCGTATGTACTGTTCCATCTCCGTCTCCGGTGATCAGAGTCGGATACTGATCGGGGAAGGCGCTTCGATAGAATGTTGGCGGCAAATAGATCATTTGGTAGGTCGTAGGTAAACCAGTACCGTAGATACAATAGAGCTCGTCAATTCCAGTCGGTCCTAGTAAAACATCCACAGAATCTTTCGTTCTGAGAAGCATCTCGTACCCTGTGATGAGAAACGAATGAGCAAAATGTGAGTTTGTTAACATACAGAAATCTGTCACTACACAATGCAACAAATTACCGTGATTCATGATCCCATCAAAGTGTTTCATGTACTGCAAACAACCGTCAACTAGGCTTCTAATCGATGGATCAGTTGCCTGCCACGAATTCCTACGATACAAGTGTGTGGCACATAACCGATCATTTACAGAAGAGCCATATAACGTGAGCAGTGACGGGAACTGTTTGATCATTAAAAAGCAACGTGTAGTACGAAATCGAAAGCCATAAAGACTGATAGCTCCTGAACCGGGAGCAATGAGAAACTTATTGTCAAAAGGAGATAAACAGTCAGAAGTCAATACCGCTCATTACAGACAAGGAGAAATATAACTGGATTACGTGAAATTGATCCAAACGTGAAAGGTTTTCGATCTTGGCTGGATTGAAACTCACGCATTCGTACCATTTCGGTTTTGTAAGCTGAGTCACGAGACAACATCGTCGGAGCAATTCTACATTTATCAAAATGTCGACCAAAATTCTTGAATTACTATATTCGTGAGCCTCAGAGCATTCTGCAAATAACTACTCGGAAAGAAAAAATTGCGGTAGTCGCTACACAGCCAACAGACCCAAGAAAATTGACAACTTAATTTGTCCAACAAAGATATCAGCTGACCACAAAGTCCGTTGAACCCATACTTCGGAATAATGGAGATAAATCCTGGCAGGACTCGTCTTTCGCCTCAGTGGAGCTGCAACCAGTGGGTGTTCACATCGATACGATGAACAACTTTGCTTTAATCAACTGTTACTGACCGGTACTGAAACGTTTAACCAAAATGCACACAAACGACCGTTGACTGGGATCCGGTCTAACAGTGCACGCTCCCAACGCAAACTTGACCACGAGCGCTCAAAACCGGACTACCAAAGTGAAGAATGAGGTCGAATCTGGGCTACGAAGAGTGACTACGAAGTCGAGATCTTGTATGCGCGTTTCCGACACACGGCATATATCTATCTTAGGAGTTTCAAGAGTTCTAGATAGGGCAGCTCGTTGCCTTATTGGGTTGGGCGTGCAGATATTGAAAACAGCTGGGTGAAGTGAACACTTGGGTTTAAGTAGTGCGCTCAAACGACTCTATCCGCTTCCGCTAATTTTACCATCATATAAATCCTTAGAGCGGCAGCTCTTGATGGTAACTTTCACGGTCCCTACGTAGGAAGAACGGAATTCAGAAAGATCCTATGTAGAAAGAATGGTGGACGTAGTCATGCTATCGGTACTTCGCGGCTGCCCACACCGCAAAATGTTATGCTTTGGGGATCCAAACCGGAGCCTTTGACTCAAAAGTCTCACTCACAAGGCAGCGGGCTGTTAGTCCAGATAGGGAACTCTGAACAGACCCACACTTATCACTACCCACTGACGCAGCAGGCACGAATTATCAATGAGTCCAGTGTCAGCGCTAAACACGCCAGTCGGTCAGCCAGCATGAGTGCGCACACTGAAAGGGCCGAGATTCAGAGGCTGAAAAACCTTTAGAAAATGTGAGCTAGCAGATTGATAAATAACACTTACGACATTATTTGACGGTGAAATGTCTCAAGCATGGGACATGTTATCTGTGGATGCATTACAATCAGGAAAGGCGGATACAGAGAGACGGTTGGGGACAGAAGACAGGTCGAATAAAAGAGAGGGAACTCTAAACACTTGCATACTTATCCCTATCCACCTCGCTCGAGGGAATGGGAGGCGCGGTCCTGAGACAACCAATACAGTATGCAATTCATTGGTTATCTTATTCATCGAGGATTTTGGACGAGTATTGCCAGGAAGTCCGGCCACTAAGCAAAAGAACAATTCGATTCCTCAACCAAAGTCATTCATTCTAACAAGGATCTGTAAACAAGGGTGGCAGCCTATCTACCTGGATCAATCATTCTTCTATTGTACAGAGCTCTAATTCGGTACGAGAAACCGGTCAGTGCCAGGTAACCAGGAGAAACATGGATTGCAGTGAAAAGCCGGTGGCTGATGGCGTCGAACAGCGTCAAATAACACAAGCCGTTCACGACAGTTTCTTTTCCCTTTTTTCACTCCTTTTCGTCCCCTTTCGCTATGACCTTGAGAGTACTTTCTCTGTTTGCGACATGACTAAACAAAATCCTTCACTAATAAACCTATGTGAACTATTGATAGAGCAATTTTAAAGTGAAACTACAATTATTCTGAGAAAAAAAACTATTACCTACCTAGAGTGTAGTTGATATCGTCGAAAAATTCCTTGTAATCATGAGCGGAATAGTTCTTGTTCGGTGTGATAATCAGTTTTTCCGTTGGTGGCCACAATCGAGGGTCCGGTAGGAGGAAAGTTAACGAGGGCATCGATCTTTGGACGGAACGGAAGCTTAGAGCAGACGGAGCAATCAATCCAAAGTTGTCTCCTGTAAGTGAACAGACAAAGCATGCTGAAAAGCATTTTTGTCGGAAGTTTTCACATATAACTGATAATTTGGACGGACAAAATACACTTTTCAACACCTTATATTCCCGGTGCCATCATGAAAGAACGATAAAAACATCACAAGAACCGTCCAAATACAAATACATTTTGTGGGTTTCGCCTTCATGTATAAAACGGAGGGATAAATCAAGTTGATAATTTTAGAGTAACGGTTTGAATTCCTTGAGAGAATACATGTCCGAAATGACCGTCATAACATGATTCAGACCAGTGCGCAAGACTCTAAACTGTTCGCAGTAAGTCTATCAAAGCTTTGGAGGAAATCGTCAGTGAGCTTAGCTAATCTACTAAAAGCATAGTAAATGAAAACTGGCGATGAAATGATAAAAAGTGATTGTTCGTGTAGTGACCAGGCTTCGCGGCTATAGGTAAGCATGGAGCGAATCGCAGTACAGAAACGCAAACGGTCCGCTGAAAGCTAATATCGCTGCGAGCCTATGGTCCAAGCCATAGCTGAAGGAACGCTCAGAGAGCATTGTTAGGTTTCCTTGTTAATTCATCGCTCGTCTGACGACTCGGGAGTGCTATACTTGGCAAAAAAAACCGTGTGTAGACCACGAGCCGTTGGGAGCATGGATAAAGAGGAAAACCATGAGAAAGACAAAGAAAATATTGCAATGAGTTTATGATACACATGCTAAGTGTTTTATCTTACACGTTCACACCATTCGTCCATTCGTCATCAATCAAGATCTACAGTTTTTCTGTGAGCTGAATATTACCCGGTTGGTCAAGCCGGGGTAGATGGTAGAATCGGGTGGTCTAGTTTAAGCATTTGGTCAAAAATATTATATATATATATATATATATGTAACATAAGAAGAACGATCCGACAGTTTCCTTACCTGGTAACTGACTATTCAGTCCGCAAGCCCCTCGAATGGAGCCCGACATCTAGGATGCCTAACAGAACCCTTTGTTACAGGTGCTGGTGACCACAGCGCCACAGGCTTCATATTTTGCCTGTGGTTGGCTTGGAATCAGAGATAAACCATCTACCCTATATTGACTACCAGATACCATGAAACCCGGTAACGAATTGCGGACATTTGCCTTTGTCATCGCACTTTAGCGGTAACATCGCCATGAGAAGACTTCCTCAGCAGTCTATTTTGCGACATACGGGCATGTGAAGATGTTCCAAGAGGTAATTATGGTGAACAGCCAAGTCGGAATCTGAAACACACCTCTAACCATACTGAGGCGTTCGGAGGTGATTTTATAACAGAGTCGACTTTAAATATTAGAAGGATGATACATTTTCAATTAGCTGACGGTTGGTCAACAGACACTGAGAAGAATGAGAAAACTTCCATATGATCATCATCTTCATCGTTCAGCGTTAAACAACAAGGCAAGTCTCAAAGACCGCTGTCTTGTCCCCAAGGTTACATGTTTTTATAAATATCCTAGGAGAACAGGGAGGAGACCTACATAGGTGGGAAAGGATAAGATCCTGCTGTAGCCAACACACAGGGCACAGTCTAACTGCACAAACATACATTTTAATCATTCTGATTCGACAGAAAATGACAACATGATCGCCATTGTACACGGTTCACTACCATATCCTTCAGTGTCTCCAGCCAGCAAGTCGAGGAGTCTTTCGGACCGCAACCACGAAGGCGTGAGACAGCTACTCTAGCTAACTTCGCTGTACATTTTCTCATCCCACGTTGCCACGTCATCTGTTGCCCTCCACATGGCTTCTTCCATTCCTTAGGAGGAACACAAAATAGGGCACGATATGGTAGACGAGTGTTCGTCATACGCAAAACGTGACCCAACCAACGCAGTCTACTAAGTTTCATACATTGAAATAAGGCATTCTGAGAAACGGCACCTAGTATTAGATTCCTGACCTCCACACTACTCACTCGGTCACCCTATCCATGTAAATTTTCTATATCCACAGCACCGATTTCGGGATTGCGCGAAAACATCACAAATCGACCGAAGGGCACCAGTAAGTTAAAAATGGTGACAGATAATAATCGGTTGCCACCCGTCTTGTTATCACAATTGACCTATTGGGAAGTTAGGTGGTTTTATGCCTCCCCAAGTTTCAGGGTCACGATTGCCGGTTAATCCGTCCGTATGGTGGATCTCAACGGTTTTGAGGCATGCCTTTTCCACTACACTCATGCCTCAGGCACATTAATAAAAAGAAACTCCAGATCCGAGATTAAACCGCTGGAGGCAGACGGATGCTAAGACAATTGGAGAGGATGAGTAAGGGTTGGAAAACGTAGCAACACTGTTTCGTTTGGGAGAGCGTTACAAAGTTCGATTGCCTTTGATCATACACCCACTCAAATGCAGTGGTAGATGAATTGCATGCCTGTAGAGATTTTCTGATTTCAAAAGGATTGCCGTCGGGTCGTAGGATTCACTTAGAAACATGCAACTGATTAGGCCGGAAAAAAAAACAAGAAAATCAACAAGGGTAAAAGTGATTGCTGTAACTTGAGATAAAGTTCGGTTACTCGGCAAAGTGCGAACTACTGACTAGCATAATCTCCACCAAGGAGAAAGTCCCTTGATTAGATTGAGTGAAGTGAACTCGCAGAATGCTACCTCGGCAGTCTTCGGAAGCGTCAGTGTCACGAATTCGGAAATGCACAGAACAGATGAGCCCCAGCTGCTTAGAATTATCTAATGTTGTAATAGTGTGTGTGTGTGTGTGTGTGGGTGTTGGTGCTGGCACTCAAAGGCTGCCAGTCAGCGAGGATAAACAGTTTTTGCATAATTCGGCCGAATGCTATTTTTTGCAAGAGTTTCTGCCTTCCTCAGATGAGAGACTCTTCGCGGTTGGCAATGTAATTTGCACAACGCAGGCCAAACTGAGGGTGTTGAAGTTGTTGGCTCTAATCCGTTGAGGAATGTGATTACTGAAAACGGAGCATGCAAGTGTACCTTGGCGATAATGCTCGTATACGGCAGGAAAATTTCACCATAAACGTTGCTAAGCGTAGAATACTGGGAATTGGAGGTCGAGATCCAGATAGCGGCTAAGACGCGTTGTATATGCTCACAGATAAGGTCCCGAGGTGTACATCTACTTTGAAGCATGTGTCGTTCGGAAGTCGAAACCACTTGGAAAATATGTGACAGCACCAAGCATGGAAACGTTAGCCAATGAACTCCAGTTTCAACCTGACTGGTAGTAACTTCACATCGATAAGTTCTGATTTTGACGGCGACCTCGCAGCATCGCATGAGAGAATGATAGAAGAATAACTGCACGGTGAAAAGTGGCCATAAGTATTTAAATGTAGGAAGATCTTCGATGCAAGGACGTTACTGACCATAGCAGCAGTCATATCAACTAACTTCTCTATATCACGGGCTAAGAACCAAAAGTCTGACAAGACCTTCTCCGATCAGGTCAGTGGTAAAGATTTCCATGGTATTTCCCCGCATATGCTTTTCGTTACACATTCCTCACCCGTGGGGTGTGACAAAGCATAAGGAAAAAAAACATGGATATACTCAAAACTCGTGAGAAATTGAGTCATGAACGATCGCGATGGTTATGCAAGAAGATCGTGGCGTTTTGGCATGAAAGTCGCGGGTTTGGATCCTCCCACGGTCGGTCGACTTCCCCGCTTGGCAGCAAACTGATGGCCTCGCTCCCTTTCGGGAAATAATACGTACTGTTATCTCATTGATAAGAGAGGAAGTAAATCAAAAGATGAGGTGCCTTAAACGTCCAAAGTGGATGATGACAAATAGTAGTTAGCACTGCGCCTTTCCAAGCTACTCACGGACAGAAATTAGGATCTTCGTAGCACATCAAGAACAGTAGGCCTCCGTTTCGAAAAAGCATTCCGTGTTAGTAAAGTTGGGCATGAAACGAAAAGAAGTTGTAATTAGTTATCAATAGGTGTTTTTTGGCAGAAAATGTTACGTAATGTGCATACGATGAACGGCATGTAGATCAGTAGTTCGCCTATCCTTCTCTTAACACTTCATTATCAGTGTCATCATCAAACCTGCTCAGATTTAAATAGCGCGGGAACCCCCACTAACTGCTGCCGTTCTCTCTTGCCACACAAAGGATGAATGTGTAAGGGGAACAGGCAGTAGATAAACATAGAAGGGAAAAGAAAAGAATGCCGCACTAGCCAACGCATAGAATACAGGCTAACTGTTCAAAACCAATTTTTAAAAACCGCTGAAATCTTTTTTAATCAATCTGGTTCGAAAGAAAACAAGAACAGGAACACCTCTATTCACGGCCCGGTGCCACATCCTTCAGTTCCCATCATTCTGGGTGACGGATATTTCGGGCTGAAGTTCAACCAGATGCAACAACGGTTGTTGGAAAAGAAACATCCATATCCGCCTACGGTCTAGCTAGACAGTTCGAACTCCTTTCAAAACCTTATTCTGTCCACATCTGGGAACCTATTCATAAATAACCCGTTCGTTTCCGATACATCAAGAAATTCACTCGATAAAGAACACTAGGTGTCACCAGCTGGCAACATTCGCTTTTTCTGTAACTTGAGTTGAAGTTCTGGAACCAAGAAGCCCCTCTTAAATGCAGGGAGGGACATTTTTACGAGGCCCGTTGACGTTCTCACGTCGAAAACCTCATTGACAAAATCGAGTCATCTAAGGATTTCAATATTTCGTGTCAGTTTTAGTCGTTTCTTAATGCCTCTCCAGCGGGATCATCAGTGTCAACGAGACCTCAGTATGCGCATTTATTGACACAAGAAGCTCGAAGAGCCACATTTCCAAAATTGGGGTTGAGAAATCGTTGCATCACAGCACCACGGCATCCACTCGTTTATCGAGTACTATTGAATATTCATTCGCACATGAATATTTCAGAGGCAATAACTCGCCAGTGTACTAAACTTTCTATGCTGTCTAGTTTACTCATATACTTTGTCAAATTAGATGAAAGCGCTGATTTCAAATTACGGAATTCTTCGCAAGGACCACTGGAGGCCAAACTGAATCACAGTTGCTTTTAGTTATACTTGTTTACAAGCCAACTGCAACTACGTCGCAAAGACATCATCTTTGCAGAGGGCTACTGCGGCGTCGGAGTGTACACTTTAGGATAAGGGTTAGTGGTACACTTTCACGACAGACTCTAAGCTTATGTTCGCAAGTAAAACAATGCGGGTAAATACCATCCGGCCATCAAAAATGGAGGTTTTCGGGGGGGGGGGGACAGGTTCTCTGGAAAGGTACAATGATGCTGGACTGGATGGGTTGGCACCATCCTTCTTCATATACGGCAGTGAAGTGTTAACATTGGCGTCAACAAAACTCATGAGGTCGATCTAGGTAGGAGAAAAAACTTCTAAAGACTAGCGTAGATCAATTGTTGCACCGATTACCTAATGCCCGAGGAAAGCGTACGGTAGAAAAGGAACTCGGTTTTCGACCCGGCCGGCGTTGTATTCACTATATCATCACCCTATGGTACAAAGCCACGTTTTGTAGAGCCAAGATCAAAATCTTCCGTGATTCGGAGGTGGTGTTCAATTCACTCGACCGTGCAATTCTGTGGAGCTGCATCTCACTGAACGGTAAGCCAAATAAATTCAATACATGTTTCCAACTCCCGTATGCGAACGGCCGAAGCCGAGCTCGTGTTTAGTCGATCGTACACGTGAATTCACCACAAGAAGTGGCGTTCGTCAAGGTTGCCTCGTTTTAACTTTGCCATTTAAATGGTTATGGATATACGTCTACCACTGCGTGAGAATATCGGGATTGATATTTGCTGACGCGGAAACCAGTCTGACTTGGGTTATGCTGATGTTGTGCTACTGAGTGAAGACTCAAGAATTTTGAAAACTTCAAGTGTCCAAACGATAGTGTAGGTATGCGTTTTGCACCTTCGAATTACAAAATGCTGCTGCAGGACCGGATTGACTTGAAGCCGAGCGTTATTCTTGCTGTAGAAGAACTGGTCGGGATAGGTAGATTTAATTACTTGGGTAGCTGCATCCCACCTGACGATGTCTTCAAGCATATAGAATACTCGATTAAGAATTCTGTGGCGTCGGCATAACAACCGATTATCGATCAACGAGTGGGCAAACAACAACAGTAATGTCGGTACTGCTATACCGTTCTGAAACATGGCCAATGAGAGCAGCAGATATGTGAAGACTTTCGGTGTTTGAATACCGCTGTCTTCATGGTATTGGTAGGATATGACGGGAGAATTTTGTGAGTAACTCGGAAGTTCTGCGTAAGGTGTTGAGTACTGGGGTTCAGTCTTTAGAAGAGGCACTGAACATGGACAGGATAAGGTAGTTGGGTCATGTTTTCCGAATGCCCATAAAATGATTGACTCGGTGCGTGCTGTTTTGCGAGGCAGGTAATAGTTCGATGATTCAAAGTGCCCTATCGAGCACATGAGAAGTGTAAGTACCGTTAGTCTACCGGAGTGAGCTCCACGAAAGTTCAGTTTCAGTTTGTACAACGACTAACCCTGAGCCAACGTGCCCTGGTTTTGGTGGGTGCCTCACGGTACCATCTGCTCAAACAAAAAAACAAAGTAGTGAAAGGTCGTCTGCAAAACAGTAAGTACACAGAGGAATACAAATTTCGAATGCAAGAACGCCACTGACTGCAGCGTCGATCCATATCACCTATTGACTCTAGCAATCGTAGAGGGGATCGCGTCGACCCCAACCCAGTGCTTCATCCGTATACACGCGAGTAAATTTAGTAGATGGGATATGCCGAATAGCTTAACAAGAGCCCACCGCAAGGGGAGGGGGCAACCGCGACCCTGGATTGGTGAGGACCCGGGCGAAACCGATTTGCCTTGTACCACCGAAGTAATCTGCGGGTCTGGAAACCAAACTTCTAACCTTTTTAGTGGTTGACGCTAAATCCACTTGACCACCACCAGTTGGTTCCTCTGTCATTCGACTAAGATGTCCAGCCACTCCTTCGGTGAAGCTTCACCTGAGGCTGGGGCTTTTGGTCTGGATAATGTTGATGTGGCTTTCGGCGACAGGGCTGAGGATAAGCTGCTTTGACTTGAACCCAATTGACAAATGAAAATGCGCAGTGAGATTTAGACGTCCGTGCAAAGCTAACAGTTACTGCTACGACAGACGCAATTTCCTTGTGGTTTCAGCGCATGCCCCTAAAGACCCCAGCCCAGATGTAATCAAGGGCACTTTATATTACGCGATGCTCAACCTTTTACGTACAACAAAGCGGAGTGACAAGAATTCTAGCAGGAGATATAAATAGTAGATTAGGTTGGCGGTCCTTCCATTCAAAAGGCTCTTTTGGTCTCGGTCCGTGACGTATGGAAACTGGGGAACGGCTGTTGACTTTGTGCTTGAACTACCGAGCGTTTCTTGCAGGTACGAACCTTAGACGCTCCAATAACCCGTGCCGGTTTCATTGGTGCACCTCCCCACGCTGCGACCGCACATAAGATCGCAGCACGTTTCCAATAAATTTTTGATGGGGGTTCGAAACGCACGATGCAGCGTCGGGTGGATTGCGACAAGCTGTCTGATTCGACTTTTCTATCACTCTTTCGAAGTGTACCGGTTGAAAAACAAGAACTGGCCTCGCCTAGTGCCGTTGCTGAGAACTAATCGTTTATTGAGGATAGCTTGTATTCGCTGGCCTAGTAAATTGTGGCCAGACCCGTCGCATTGTGATGCCCAGGAGTTGTGTTGACTATTTGCACATAAGTGACGTACGCTAATGCATTCCGGCTGGTAGGAAGAACAATGGAGTGAGGATCAAAAGATGTGGATTCCATACATGCCTTCACAAAGATTGCGGGAATCAGCGACCTCACGGAGGTTTAGGAAAGGAACATTCTGCCGCAATCAGAAATACCGCAAGCTGTTTCACCTCGTCCGAGTCACCAGCAGGAGAGCATTGCGCATCAGTAGAAGGACCTGTGAAGCCAACGGTTTGCATACATCAGCCACGTCTTGTACGGTATAAGTCCCGTGGTGTACTTGGATTGACCCACTAACCAACGCAAAGGTCCGAGGGGAAATCCAAGCCATAGGATATGATCCAGCTCCAGCCTTCGATAGCCTTCTCCCAACTGTTTAAAGATGGAAGAACGCAAATTGCAATGGAATTTGAAGTTTTTCTCGAACCTATAACACTCCCAGAAAGTCCTCCATTCGTAGATGGGGATCGATTCTTGTCAACATCTTTGAGAGAAGGCAGTAAGATGAATGTACCAACCATACTGATATAAGCTTAATCTCGATAGCGTCAAAGCTGCAAACATCCGTAATTCTTTGCAGGTTGTGCAACAAGCGTGGAGAGCAAACTTGTGAGGAACAGGCTTTGTTTGACGCCGGTAATGGATGTGTCGATCAAATGTTTACCCAATGGTAGCTGTCAGAGCGCCGTTTCATTTTCGAAAGATCAATGAGCACTGTGCTTCTAGATATTAACGCATTCTTTGACTCTATTGATAGGTTTGCACTATAAAAAACTGTCCGTCGACGAATGGAGTGCCTGGGAAGCACGCTTCGGTCCTAAGAGAGTAGTGTCTAGCCTGCGCCACCCGTCGTTATCTCCAGTGAAGTAAGACAAGGAAGCTCCTGTTTCTGTTCAGCTTTGTCACAGATGTTCTACAGAACACTTTCTGATCTTTTAGACGGTGGAGTTAGACTCTTCCCGGGGCACAGATTTTTATTTAGAATGTCGGTGATATTGCCATGCAAAGTGGCAATGTACAAGCAATTAGACACGTTAGACCGCTTGGCAATTGAGGTATCCAGATACGGTGTGTGCTTCGCATCCTCAAAATGCAAGATTCTTCTTCAAGACTGGCAGGAATCTGCACATGTACACACCCTTTGTGGTGGTCGGTTGAGAATGCTCAATAGCTTTAACTATTTCGGGATATTGTTTACACCTGACGGAAGTGTTGGAGCGAACGCACCAATAGTTGCGAAGACCAGAGTAACTTTTGTGAACCTGCGACACTTGTCGGCCCGGCGTGACATCCAGGTTCCCCTCAATGGAAGAGTTCTTTGCGATTGTGGGATTTAGTTTATCCGCATTGAGGATGCCTGGCGACTTTCTGTATTCGACCGTAGATGTTTCTGAATCATTGCTCGTACCTAAGCGGAGTGTCAAGTGAACAAAGACAAAATGCGTCGTCGTTTTCTGGATCTAGATAGTCGTCCTCTCACTGAGATAATCGTTCTGCTTGGACATGTATTACGTTTGCCTGCCCGTCTTCTACCTTTCCGTGCTTTTTTTGCGTGTGCTGGGCAAGGCTGGAAGAAGTGACGTGGCACTCAGGCTATGACTTGGCATAGAGGTATGAGAAATGTAGCTTCGGCTGTGGCCTCGGTTGGTGCTTCCGGCGTTCCTCGTTGGGGCTCCAGAAATGAGGATGGTTGTTGGTTAGAGACGTTGACAGTTATGGCTCCGAACCAAGGTCCTCGGCGCGAATGCTGTATGACGTGTCCGTAGAACTCCCCTCACCCTAAAATAACCCGAAAACTGAGGACTCACAAAATCGGTAGGGTGAAAACAAAAACATTTGGTTTGTTATGGTTTATTATTTTTTGCCCTGTTGTTTTCCACTCTCCCTCTGTTTAGTCCCATGGACATATTGTTGCGTGGACACCATGCGTGTTTTCAACCCGGTGCATTCTATTGTTCTTTATTATATCCTGTCCTCGTTCCTAAGGTTGGCTTAGCCCAACTGATAAAGAATTATCAACGAATCACAGTTGTGGTTCTTCTTTTCACTCATTCAGATATTATTATATATATTATATATATATTATTATATATATATATTATAATATATTCGAGTCTCTATGGTCCTTGGTGAAAAAAACTTTTCTCTCTTTCGTGTTCCCCTCAGTGGACTGTTTCCAGTCCATGAGCGTGGTTGTTCTTACTCAGAGTAAGACCTTGAACCGGGCGTACAGCATTTCTGTTCTTATTCTGGTTTCGTCAGCCAGTGCACCAACTGTGCATAAGTTAGGTTTAACCCTGCAAGCCATAACCTTTCGTTGCTCCCAGCAGAGTTGAAAAACAAATCAGTAAAATGCCAACGCGGGAGAATAACCAAATGCAGTTACTGAACTCCCATGAAATTGTTGTTGTTTCTTCTGTATTTAGTTGATCTCTAGGTTGCCTTGTCCCTTGACCGTTTGCCTTTCCCCCTTGCTGTCTAACCGTAATGCTCGCAATTAATAAAAATCACCAGTCCCATTCACGGTTCACATCATAAAGTCTAGTGAATGGGTTTTTGATTCTGTCCAGACATCGTCAGCCTCCGAAATTCCTCGGTTTCCTGTTAATTTGTGAACTCTCGCCCAATCGTAAAGTCCAAATCGATGTATCTGGCTTGCTTACTTATTACAAACTATTTGAAAAGAGCATGTTGTCAAACGTAACAACTATATAGATAAAACCTAATACGAAAATGATTGAGAGAGAAAAACCCATAGACAACACCGTAGCAGGTTTTGTTTTTTGTATTTTCCCCTGCATTTGTGACTTTTTTTGTTGCCTCCGCTGTTTTCCATGGACATTCGAGTTTTACAGAAAGGCAATACAGCGTTTATAGCACTGACGATTTACTCTGACCCAATGGCCCTCAGCATCCCCAACAAACGAAACTCCTTAACTTCTTGTTACCCATCCGGGAAGGACAGCACAAATCGATGTTGATATATGCATGCTGAACTTTCATAACCTTTACGCTTAGTCCAAACTAGACGCCGCCCTCCAGCCCTGCTCAGTATGCCCGAGATTGCCTCGCAATCACCGACGGTAAATGTAGAGCGAATTTACCTACATCACGTCACCAGAGGGCGACTAATAACCCAACACTTGACGACCTCACCTCGTCATCGCTCACTGCGAATTTTGGCGCTTGTAGCACTTTTCTTTTGAGGGGAACATGGATGTCACGCCGGGCCGACAAGTGTCGCAGGTTCACAAAAGTTACTCTGGTCTTCGCAACTATTGGTGCGTTCGCTCCAACACTTCCGTCAGGTGTAAACAATATCCCGAAATAGTTAAAGCTATTGAGCATTCTCAACCGACCACCACAAAGGGTGTGTACATGTGCAGATTCCTGCCAGTCTTGAAGAAGAATCTTGCATTTTGAGGATGCGAAGCACACACCGTATCTGGATACCTCAATTGCCAAGCGGTCTAACGTGTCTAATTGCTTGTACATTGCCACTTTGCATGGCAATATCACCGACATTCTAAATAAAAATCTGTGCCCCGGGAAGAGTCTAACTCCACCGTCTAAAAGATCAGAAAGTGTTCTGTAGGACGTCCACGAAAAAGTTGAGAAGAAACGAAGTAGTAATACATAACGAGTTGCTTTCTACTAGCTAAGAGAAGGGCACTGATTCTACTTGTATTTGGCCTCAACGTTTTATTAAATGAGCCAACACCGAAACGCTCGGCATTACATTTTTTTCTGTATTTACCCTTCAAGGTCTTCAACATGTTGTGACAGTTACCAACAGCTCACAGATAACACTGACTAGAATGTCAACTACAGCGTCATCCGTAGAGAATTCCGGAATGATTCTTTAATACGGAAGTTCCAGAAGATTACTGAGAACAAGTTTGCTCGTTAATTTGACGTTGTCAATAGTGCTAAGTGTTCTCCGAAATAGAACAAAAAGTAAAAATGCTGCACAAGAGTAAAAAGCAAATGGAATCCGAGAAAAGCAAGTGATTAGCAGCTCTAGCAGATGAATACAGCATAACATTAACTGTTCTTTTTCACTTACCACTGGCCTCAATCTTAAGCGCTTTTACAGAGCCACCGAGAGGACCACTAACTGACAGGAACGACTTTATAAACTTCTTCTTCCATGCGTTACTTTGTTCTTTTAGAAACGCCAAGCAGTAAAGGGAGCCCAAACTGTGACCAACCAGAACGACAGGTCTACCACCGGAAATATTGTACGTTTCTTCAATCATTATGGTCATATTGCGGCTAAAATTGGTGTTTAGGTCTACAAAAGAATGAAGTGGCGAAGATAGGACATACTAGGGGATTTTCTGAAATCAAAAGGAGCACCACGAAGAGTAACGCCACTCTTATAGAACGGATCTCGGAGTAACGAGGACACCAGGTATTCAAAATAAACTGTGCTGGAGTGCCTTGAAGTATCGAGATTTTCTATAGACCACGTCTCACCCCACCCAGGAAAAACGACGTCACAATCTGGCGCGTCAGTAAAATTTCCGGTGTTTGGATCATAAACGAGACTGAAGATCACCATTACGAGAAAAACTTACTTGAAGTAGCCTTCCAGCCAACTGGGTCTGAAAAAATATATCAGATTAACCCAAATCAGAAATGACTGGTTTTTTCCTTTATAACTGCAGTAGGCTTGGCTACCACCGTCTCCGGGTACCAAAACAATGGGGTACTTGTCCGTACATCCACTTCTCACAGTAAACACCGCAAGTACTAAGGCGTAGAATACCTGATCACAATAATGCGTGAGACGTTCAACTGACCTGATTGACACTGACCATCACAGGAGCGATAATAGCGAGGGTTGATGTTAGGACAGGCCCAAGAAAAGTGGACGACCGGACAACGACGCGACAAACAGCTGATGGGCGATTTAACTTCACCGAACAACCTTGGGCAGGTAATCTTACCTTGCGCAGTAACCAGATAAAACAATTTCAGCTCCAAGGGGCCGTTGTGTCCTCAGCGGTCAATCCAGCTTCCACCATTCCTTCGATGGTATTCAAGAGAATTGTCATCCACTGCTGCCGGCTATGTCTTTTAATCTCATTTTTGTTTGCCGCAGAAGTCCTGTGTTTGTTTCAATGGGGAGGAAATAGAGATCTCCTCTCACCCCTAAAGCAAAAGAACGCCTATTGCGTTTGCGGTTCAATGACCCACAACATCGTGCCTTTACGTGCTTTCATCACTCAATCCGATTTTCAACACCACGCATTCTGGCTGCCTAGTTTTGAAGGCTTTGCCTCCTCCAGCACTAACTGTGTGACGTAGCTTGTTCCAAGCCCCAACAACTCTATTGGAGAAGCGTTTTCCATGCTTACTTAACCTGAAGGGGGCCTGCCATAGGTTCCTGCTACTGCTTCGCTTTCTAGCCCCGGTAGCGTAACCGAAAATCCTGGCTGGGTTTGCCCCCATCAAGCACTTACTTATGCGAAACGTTTCGATACCGTAGCAGAACTTGGATTTTTTCCTCCGGATACCTTGTTTATCCGAACGTTGGCCGCCGAGTACGGTCGCCATTTGTGCACTGCTCACGCACGCACTGCTCACACGCTCCCGTCCAAATATACCCAACCTTCTATTGCTTCCGCCGATCTTTTCCTTGTAGAGTTCAAGTATCGGGGTTGCGATCTTACGGGGCCGAGTAAGAGTGAGGCACGAGTGGTCACAAAGCTTAAGGGCGTGCAAACGCAACACGAGATTTGCGTTAGGACAATTCTTTTTGCAATCCTACTAACCTGGAACAACTCTCATCCATCGGGTGGAGGTTTGGGCCATTCCGTCCTCCGGTGTAAGGCTTGCTTGTCTGTCCCGTAACCATTCTAGTGGCTAGCCGTTGCGCAGTCTCAAAGCCAGGCACATCCGTTCTAACGGATGGTGCCTAAACTTGCATGCAGTACCCTAAGTGTGGCCTGACTATTGCCTTGCAAAGTGGGCTGTGTACTTCCGGTTTCTTGCAGGATGCCGCTAACCGTGACCCGAAAAGGTCACCTTGCTCTTTGGACAGCCCACTTGTAGTCTGCAACGATAACTTTTCCCATGTCCTTAGCCAATTTAACCGCTCCAAATGAAAACACCCTACTTTTATCGATTACGGTTAGTGCTCCATAGTCACAAGTATGTAAGTAAACTTTACTTTCGTTTAGCAGCATATCCCACTCTCCAGCTTAATCAAGTCATCTTGTTGCCTCTTACCGTTTATCGCGGTTATTTGGTCCCGCGGCCTCCACGCCATACGAAAAGATAAATCATGGTAGCCCTAAGGATGTCGTCAGTTCGTTTGTTCACAGAAGGGCTAGTAGTTGTCCAAGAGCGCACCCTTGTTGTGACCCATTTGAAGCCTAAAACTGCAGATGATGACCTCTGTTCGGGTGGCTGCCCCTTGTAAATGGCTGCAACAGGCACTATCTTCCATTTCAGCGGTAGCCTACCATGACTCATGAAAGCTAGGAAAAGACTAAATGGATCCGTTCGATGTAACGGCAAACGGTTTTAAGACAGCCTCTTGAATTTAACCCATCCTTCTTATTTTTTTGGTTTTATCTTCTCTACCATCTGTTGCTCGTCCTCATCTTTCACGTCCAGCTGAGTGATCCTGTTCCTGCAAATGGGTAATCAGTCGCTATTTCCGCATCCCATCTGATTGGGGCAAGCTTGCAAAGTAATTGTCGATGACGACGGCTTTCAGTTTCAACCGTGTGTCTCCACTTCATCCGTCTATGTGAGACTCCTCACAGCCTTTCTGACTGCCTCCTTGATTGCACAAATCGGTATTACCTTAATGGGTCCTTTTTCACTCCATTTGCTAACGTTAACCCGAAATCGATTTCCTCCAACCTCTGTAACTTTAATATCTGGTTTCTGCACTCCACGTACTGCGTTCAGCTCACTTTGGTTCTCTTGGAATCGCGTATTCTCCAGCTTCTACTTCCATTCTTTGTTGGTATCCCGGGATCCAGGATGTTCCGTCGTGTTAAATTGATGTCTGCGACAAGAGGACATTACGACGTACGCATTACGTTGCGTACAAAAGATTACAGTAGCGCCAATTCTGCAAGTCGATGCCCAAGAAGGGAACAGAATAACAATCTAGTTTGCCAGTACATAAAGTCAACGTTTTTAATTCATTTTTCTTTTTTCATCTAATTGTAGGTGGATAGCTAGGGCGGTAGCGAATGAGAAAGACCTAAGCATCTATTTAGCTTTAGCTTAAGTGTTTATCTATTAGGCGCCATAACAACACATTAGGGTAGACTGTACCAAGGAGATACTGGTAGTTGCGTGAAGATCACCTGCATGAATTTTCTAGAACGGCGTCTGATGAAGTTTTGGCGTGTCCTCTGTCAACGTCCAGGTTGGAACGCATGAAACTCAAGTCTTTTAAACCTGTGGTAAGCAGATGAAACATAAGAAAATGGGCACCCTGTATTCGGCGGGTTTTCAGTTGGCACATTTCAACACCGTTCAGATGTTGAGGATACGGGACGTCGGAGCTTGCTTCGTGTACTTAATTTGTGAATGCTGAACTATACCGCGATCTCTGGCTATCATAAAATGCAGAATTTCACTGTATTTCCTATCAAAGGGCGAACATAAATGCCTTAAAAATCTAGTGGGTTAAATGAAATGTTGCGCCTTACAATGTCAACGGCACTGTAAGCCGGTTTTCTGGCAAGTCGTTGGTCTTGGGGGGGGGGAAGAAAACGCCTTTTCAACCCAGAAACTTAAGATTGTACGGTACTTAAAATTCTGGTCCTGGGTGTTGCCTGCGACCGAAAACTGCTGGGCCGGAGCACCGCCGGGCCAGAGCACTACCAAGTGACATAAAAATTTGTTGCCGTTAATCGGTAGCCTCCGAGAGGAAAACCGAAGATTCCCATGAACCATTGCGATTGCCGGCTCCGCAATCTGAATTGTGACGCCGTAATTGTACACACTTTTGTTACTTCGTGTTACAAGGAAGATTGTTTATGGAAATTATGGCTGTTTCTCGATTGCCGAAAGGTATGCACAGGGCATGACAAAACTGAAACAAGTTTGGCGCAGTGGAAACGAAGAAAACTAACACCAGACATGAAACTTGCATGTGCGTGCCCCCGTGGTCCAACTGAGCGTGACCAGAATTTGCGTTGCGATGCACCAATCGCGCGTTTTCCCATTCGAAATTGAATAATCGTGTTCCACGATCATACAAGACATTTAGGACGTATTTTTAGTCATGGATTTCGAGCCACTGCACATTTGAATGCATCAAAGTTGCATATCGCAGGTGCGAAACAGCTGAAAAGCGATGGTGGAAGTCCTTATATGGCTTGATTATCGATAGTCGCCAGAATTATTCGGACAGAAAAGTTAAGGTGAGGTTTGGACCAATATGGATGCAATAAACGAATGACGGTGATCCAGAATCAGACTGAACGTCGTACGAGGTGGATGAGAAATAGGAAATTAACATAATTAAATAGTCAATCTAATCCTGAAGATGAAGCATCGGGATGTATTCAAGGTTGCGCCAGGCTATCCTAGGGATGAAATTATATGGAGAATTGTGGACGGAAAGACAAGAGTAACCAGAATACCCAATAAACGTTAGGCTCATGCTGCTGGGATAGGACTGGACTGAGAGGTATGACTGGAAGGAAACAAATTTTTATATCAAGTACATTCGATCTTTAAATGCAGTTGCCATGGATAATTTGCGTGTTGTCCTATGTTATGTCCGAGATTTGGTGTTCTGTGGCAGTATAGGTCTGAAAGATAGAGCAGGTAGCTATACACCCTTCCGGTGGTATTTTTAACGGTGCTTGGGGCCGTCCCAATGGGTCTTCTAAGAGGAGGTACCCAGTGCACTCACTTACGTGGTTTGGTTTGTCTTTGGATTAAACCGACGGGTACTGGAGCGCCGGATCTGGATAGAAGCTTTATGGCAGGGAAAAGTGACGAACGCCCAGGATGGGGTGAAGCTTTCGGCGGAAAGTTCTGCGTTGCTTCTGAAGTTTTTGTTAGCCGGTGCGTAGGTACTGTGGTCAATGGCGAATTTGGAGAAGATCCGGAGGGTAGTCTGGAATTTGCCATATTTACGGGTTAAGTAAAACCAAAGTGAGAATAAGCAACTACAAGATGGTGGATTATGAATTGGAGCACAGACCTCTATACATGACTGCATCACCATCAACACTGTACCTTTCTTTCATCAACGAGTGCCGAACGAAACCTATTAATGGAGACTGGTTTGATGCTCGAGCAAATCATGCCATCTTTTTGATATGGGCGGTTTCTTTATGAAACTAGCCTGGGTACTCCGGAGCAAAGAGTTTACCAGATTCGAATAAGTAAGTCAGTGGGGATCAAGATGGGTAATTAGGAAGAGAACGTCCAGCGCGCATTTACCAAGCAGTTAACTGGCTACTCTACAAGCCTAAATTATATGGAACGCTGTGAGTCGCTTAAATTAGATCCCTTGTGGCTCCGACGCATAGGAGTAAACCTGGTACTGTTTAACAATGTTACCACAGGGGACAGATGCGTCTCTGCCCCCCGTGTTAGAAACCGACTGCCGTACTCCCTCCGAAATGCGAATCTCATTATAACTCTCCCTATTCCAAAGACTTCCGTTAGAGCCAACTTCTTTATTGTTAGATATTCGTCACTATGGAATAAACTCCCCCATCAGCTGTGCATTTCGTCAACATTATCTATTGCATTTAAAAACGAAGTACGTAAAGTAGTTACTGTACCCTATCTCATTAATCTATACCACCCATACTCAGTTGAGGATCGAGTATATGAAACTGGATTGGGCTTCTGAAAAACGCATTAATGTCACCTTTTCCTTCATTGCGGAAAGGAAGGTAAATATCCCTACTAATGTCACTAGGAATCAGCCTAGTCTCTTCCACTTCAAACAGAGCTCCGACACCAGCACATGCTACTTTTTTACGTGCAGTTCCACGTCAGATGCTACTCGCCGTTTCTCTGCCTGGAAAATGGCACCTACCGCTAAACAGTCTGACTTCCTATCCATTAACCTTATCGTTCTGACTGCGTATAGGGTAGCTCACTCATAGCCCTCTCCCACCCACTCACCTTAATAATCCCAACACCGTCGCCAACACGGTGTGGCAACCATAACCTGCAACTGTATTTTAAAAAAACATTCGCTATCAAGCGCACCCTTGCTTTTCATTAACTCTTCTCTTCATGCAAATGACTGGCCTGTAGAAATCACCGTTTCGGACGAACCCAAATGATGCCCTCCAGACGAAATAAGGCAAATGTCTTGGATTCTCTCTTTATCATGCCTCATCGATATCTATCCACTTTGGCCAATTCAGACTTCAAACTATCGCCGCGAATATAGAGTCCTATGTGGTATCTTCTCTCCCCATAGTGACCGCCTACATCAACCATACCCACTGGCTCCTGACCATTTCTTGTTTCGAAAGGCACGGCCCCCTAGAGCGACATATAATCCTTGATTACTAAGTAGAGTTTAGTCAATCCCTAGTGCATCCATCTTTATAGTTCGATCATTATTTATATCAGCAGCAGTTACTCCTTGTCCGTCCTAATATACACCGGCTGATTCTCCTTACTCACAATGTAGACGATCCCACCAAATACCGGTTCATTCTGTCAACTCATAGCGCAGACGATCCACATTAGATTAGCCAGCCCACCTACTTAAATACATATATATATCTATTTATGTCTATAAAAAAGAAAACCCAGATTCCTCAGTCATTTTCTATATTTTGAATTGCACCATGCGCTCTAGTTACTTCCGTCTCTGAGCTGCCTGTAAGACTGATCGCTTCTTAATCTGCAGCTGGCAGCTATGCCAGACTGCCGTTCGTCTTTTTTCTCTCTTCCAGGCCTTATAGTCTTGTTTGGATGGAAACACCGACCCCATGTTCTGGCGTTTATCCGATCCTGGAAAGATGATATCACTCTTACCATATCACGCTCAAATTCCTTCCACCTCACCACGAGTACCCCGGCGTTACCAAAATAGTGCGGGGCGCGGTCATATCCACCGCTTTCGCCGGCGCACATCTGCGGGCAGCTTGGCTGTAGCGGTGTGCGGGTGCAAATAGGTTGGCGGATTACACCTGCATTCATACTCAAACAGTGTTTTTCAGGTTGGGTGGCTTGCACTAAGTCAGCTCCACCCATCAACACCGTTTTGCTAAACTGCACTGTAGCTCATAAGTTCACGTGCGCCACTTTGTACTGGCTTCCTCTTGCTCCCTCACAAAATTCTTCTAACAAATCCATACAAAACGGACTCAGGAATGGTCAGCTTTTATATTGGTATCTGATATAAACTGACGTTCACAATGCATATTGACATTCGAAAACAGCTGAAGACCGTCGTTTTTCATCAACCTCTATTCTCATCTGCGGAATTTGGCAGTAGACCGATGCTCATGGTAACAATTCTTCACACGAGTCCACCAGACATTGGCTCATTTGACTCCGGTTCTCCTTCTTCTTTTCCAGCGCCACCTTCATCTCTAGACCAAGCCGAAATGTATGAACTAAAAATTGCTCAAAACAAACCTCATGTATTAGTATCACGATCGCACAATTCCCATCCATTGTCGCCGCTTCCCTTGCTTAACAGTCTGTGCCTCCAGAATTTTGAGTTTTATAATGCCTTTTTTGATATCTTGTCTGAATTTCGCTCATCTCCATTCCGTTATCGCATCCATACTGATCCTCATCTCCACCATATAACTCTCTTGGTTATCGAATACCCCGGCCAACCGGCGGCGACAGCCACTGCCCTCCAGCCTTATTCTGCGCCCGCGATACGCACCTTTGCTGCATTCAAACAATACAACTCGCAGTAAAAGACTGGAAATCAGCCACAGAAAAATCTTTGTGAACCATTATCTAGCTTCGAATCAAAGCCCCCTGCTCGGGAAACCATATTGCTTGTTATGATCTTGTGAGCAAAACCATATCGCATTGTATGTTTGGTTTCCGTTTTCTGTGTCTCTACTGTGCCTTCTTGGCCCATTTTTGATATTATCTTGCGCATGACTCTCGTATATCGAGAAATATACAAAAACAAACAAACCTTCCAAATTACTAGAGGTTGCTCTCACCCCCTGTCACTTCGATTTATATTGTCCGTATTTCCTGTGCATCATCTTTGTAAAAAATTGATCTTGCCTCGCGCATGCATCTCGCGAATCGAGAAAAATACATTATCATCATTATCGAGGGTAAAATGAACCATGAATGTCATCAGGTAAAATGCTTCCGGATACGGAAGTGGTTTTGGTGATACCTGACACCGCGACAGGTATATTTATAATGTCAGAATAAGTGAAAAGGTAGAAGAAAACATGGGGAAGGATCCAAGGATGAGAAGACCAATATAATGACAAATTTACTGTCGTAAAACATATCACGTAATCTAGCATCACTCGGCTATCAAGGATATCAATAGTGTGTGGTGGTGTCGAATCAATTTTAGGTTCTGGAGACCTCGCAGTAGTAACTGCTGAAATCCTAAACGAACTTCATACGCCCGAGTCTCTGAGAGATAGGGACTGCATATACGATTAAGGAATGTTACGGTCAACAGTCGCCGAACTTCGTTTTTTTAAGGCCATGGTGACGATGATAGGAAAAGCAGCTGTTGTGGCAATGAATTCCACAAGGGAGAATATTTAATAATAAAATGGTAATCTCTTCTACTTGTTCCTGCTATGCCAGTTATGACGACGAGTATCAAGTTTCGGAAGGAATAGGCGGTTCTACTTCCGAACTAAAATGCGACTGTTACTGGTGATGAGACTGTTAAAGGATATTAGATTAGCCTTCGCATACTAAAGCCATCGGGAGCATTAAGCACGACAGTGTTTTACCTGGTACTTTATATTTTCAAATTTCGAGAGTGATTGAATTCAAAAGGCGGCATGTGGATGTTAGGCTTTGAAAGGTGGAGGAACTTGATCACTTGGGATAGACATAAAATTATGTCTTCCATTGGCTGAGCTTTCTTCTCTAGGTCTGTTTTCATCCGCGTAAAGTCGGCAGCTTTTGTGCGCTGCCTGGTTTAAGACTACGACAACAACAGAACGTGGAGTGCTTACACCTAAAGGGCAGAATTACATATCTGGCCGGAGATCAATGACGGATATCTAGATATGACCGGAGTCGCCAGGTGGCAAGAGCGTTACGTAGTGGACGGAAAGGTTGGGCTGAGCAGGTGACGGGCAGTGGGAAAACGTTAACTGGATGTAAGTGGAGGAAACCAAGCAGGACGCCATAGAAAGATTATCGCATTTAACAATTATATATGGCTGATTAAACGCCGAAGAAGGTTATTGAATATTGCTAAGATTATCTTAACCTATCCAAGGCATATTTTGTGAAGCTCTTTCCACAAAGAGAGTGTGAAGCTCGCAAGAACATCGGCAGTGAGCTGGACTGAGGGGTGCGTTGGGGAAGAAAATTTTTGTGTAAAACATTTTTAAATGCTCTAGCCACGAATGTCCTTTGTACTGCCATTTTTATTGTTGCAGCTTTTGATTTCCGCCAGCAGTACGGATGGGGAATTTGAGAAGGTGCGCGAGCCGTTGCAACGGAGGAAGTGACCGTACTTTGCCCAATTATAAAGATCAACCTGAATTGCTGTATCCATGGCGATCAGCGACGTAGTTCCGGTTTAACAAACCAAATCTGGCTAGCAGCGTCATAACAAGAATAAGAAGAAAGGAGATTTGGAGTTGTCCTTATGAAGACGGAACCGTTAACAGCTTGTCTAGCCCGAGTGGCGCTCTGAAACCCCAATCCGCCGGCATTGGAGAGCAAACGAATAAATGGCTGCGATGTCGCAGAAAAGATATTCCTAAGGCGGTGATATCGGTAATGCTTATACAAACTGGTTGTTACCGTGTACTGCACCTTGCTCGTGGTCAAGTGGCAAGTTGTGCATCACATTCTTGGGAGAAATGCATTAACACAAGCCTCTGGGGTCAACGGCTGGTTAGAGAAATTATTTCGAATCATAGTTTAGTGCCATAACAAGAAAAGGGGAGAATTGGTGATTGGTCCTTGGAATTTGTACTTTATTCAATCTCTAGTTAGCATGGTGCAGTGGGTGAAAATATGTGCACTTATGCATACAGAGTCGCCTTGAAAATGCGCTCACCGTCTACTTTCGAAAATCGTGACATCGCACGCTCATTTCATTCCCACTAAGAGATTTATTCAAGGCATATCACCAACCAGCTTTTTCTTCACCATTCTAACATTAGCCGGAGCTGGTAATTGATTACTCAAAGAAGCTGGGAAGCCACGAACAGACATGGATGCGTTCATCGAAAGTCATCACTACATCACCTGCCACAATCCGTCTTTCGCTGTTTATTCACTTCTATCGGGCCCATGTTGTTGGTGCGCATTCAAGAAACCGTCTTCATCACACTACTATGGTCAGGTAATTGACAAGCTTCCGATGGTCGAGGCATATACCATGAAGATTAACGGATCCCTTATAAAGTGCTGAGCCTTAGTACTAGAAGGTCATTAAAGGTCAGAAAAATGGGTGGCGTTGCTGAATAATATCGGTATTATTGGCCGATTTTTTGGTATCTTTTCCACTTCAGTTTTGTCGTCAATTCTTTGTCTTTACCATAAAAAGCATTATGTTGTGAGCAGATTGCGAGGTAGATCTAGACAAGTCACCATGCACACCTCCTTTTCAACCACTACTCAAAAACTGCACCTTGAACCACCCACGTCAAGATGCAAATCACCACTGCAGCCCTCAAAAATCCCTCCTTCAAAACCCCGGCGGAACTCTGCAAACGATTCTGCCGTTAAGGTAAGGGCATCAAGCTTGCCTACACTGTCCGGAACCTGTAAAACTGGTCCCAATGCCGCTTCACTCCTAGCGCTAAACTCAACCAGCATATCCAAAGTTACCGTCAAAATGGATTCCACCGACGCAAACGGCTACCCAGGTGGTCACAACACGCACCACTCAATAAACAACTAATTAGAGCTGGCCCAGTGACTGGAACTTCGATAATGAATAAGTCGACTCACTCTAGAACACTTGAGATATCAAGATACAGAAAGCTGACTCATGCCCCAGGCTAACCGGTTATCATCCCTGACGCCCTGCAACAGCTGCACAGTTTCCTGTACCTGGACAGCCATTTGGCCAAACGTTTAGCAACCCGCCGCCCGTCATGGATACCATCAGGAACCACTCTGTCCCGGTACATCTAGCCCAACCACCATCTCCATCGGTACCAACAAACGTCCTATCAGACCACTGTAATTTGCATATGCGACGATGTCGGAAGATAAACAGGAACGCGTTTCAAATAAGGACTAAAAAGCACAGGACTGACTGAGCCATATGCTCTATAGAGTGCGAGCAGCCGATGTTTGTTGCAAACGTCCCGTCAACGGAAACTAACCCCGCGTGTTTCATGACAGTTGTCTGGTCCCTGTAATCTTCGCAAGAAACTGACTGTTATCACTGTTCCCACTTTTGTTTACTCACTTTAACACCAGCTGGAACAAATTCCGACTGCCCCTCTCTCTCCGGCTCTTCTCCAGGCTCGCCAATGATCACAGATGCAACGCAAACTATCGCCTAAAGCTCCATTCCATCCTTCGCGCTGGTTGTCTATCCCCGTTAGGAAGCTGCTGTCTAGTACCTGGCCGCGCTACCCTGAGACAAGTCAAGCCACGCTGTTGACCGCCCCAGGTGCCTCATCTCAGATGAACCATCACGATTGTCCAGACAGGTACTATCACTACTGTAATGCCGCGCAACCCCCCAACCTCCAAACCCGCACCGCCACAGAAAACCATAATCTCCAATATTAATCATGGACAACACAAGTCATTCATGGCAAGTGTATTTAAGGATTGATTGTAAATCGTACACGTACCCGTTTACTTCCCGCCACACATCACAATCCGCTCCCGGCCGCATAAGTCCAGTGACCATTTTTGTAAGTTCCATTGTCTCTCTGTCCACAATTTTTCGTACACTTTCGTCCCGCAAATTGTCTGATGCAACCTTGAAAGTTTCCTGCTGTTGCATTTTAAGCATTATTTTGACTACTGAATGTTGTTGATTACCACTCTCCATCCACCTCATACGATATCCAGTGTGATTTCGATTCTTCTCCATCCTGCTACTACATCCATATTGATCTTCATCTTTACCATATTACTCTCCTGATTTTTGATGAGCCCGGCCACCTGACAACACCCACCATTTCTTCCCAGCCAAATTATGCGCCGGCGATGCGCACCTTTGATGCGTTTAAACATGGACCGACTCGCAGTGCGCGACTCATAGTCAGCCCCAGAAAGTTTCGGTATTGGATTATCTAGCTCTGATTCGAAGCCCAAAAACATGTGATTAGCCCATCTTATTGCAAGTTATGTTCATTAGAGCACAGAAACTGCATCTTCACGACTATATTTTGTCTTACGATTTCCAATGCGCCATCTGTGTGTAAATTTGATCTTGCCTTGCGCATGACTCTCGAATTTCGAGAAATATACCCATTATTTTTATTATTATTATCTACCGCTCCTTAGCACGCATCGGTCTTAGTTCTTACTCCTAATTGATGCGCTCAACGCGGCCGCCGGCCTTCCAGTTCCTAAGGCTTTAGCAGGCGACTTCAACACCCCAGGGATTTATTGACCTTCTTTCTCCTCCCCAAATACCTTCCTGCTTTCGTTTCCACTGTACGACTGGGTGGGTGGGCATGGCACGTTTCATCACCCACAAGGACAGATAGCATTGTGGATCGTATCTTAACAACTGGTGTAACACAGGTGCGCACATCTATAGACAACAAATTGCTCGGGTGTGACCATTCTTAAAGTGTTTGTAAGTTCTCAGTGTCGAAGTCCGTTATCTCCTCCTCAGCATCCATTAAAACCATACCACAGAGCCTCGTGGAGCCATCTTCCCTCCATAATTCGTAGCCAAAATTGGGACAATTCCTCTCTATCGATTGGTCCCCAACTGACCACCAACGAATTTTACGCAACTCTAAGTATGTGCTTTGATTTAATCACTCCAACCCAATGTGGCACAATACCCAAAAGGTTGAGCACCCTGGACCGTCTCGAAAAAAGTATTCCTTNATCCAAACAAGATTCAAAAGAACGAAAGAACTTGCTCTGATATTACAAATGAACCGTCTGTCGAGGGAGATAAAGAAACCTTTCGATTCTTTTCAGGAGAAGAAGGAGCTTCAAGCGTTATACTCTACCAACAAGGCTGCAGCACTGGCGAAACTGCTGAGAACTAACAACTCTCTGCCTAGTTCGCACATCAGGTCGGTTGTATTCAGGAGCATGTGCGCAAATGACCGTCTAATGATTTCAGAGGTGTCCAGTGATTATTTCTCCGCCTCCGTGACAGCTGACGACAACACCGTTATGCCGGATATTTCCTTAGTCCCCTTTGCAGCCCCTTCAAGATTCTCTTTCCACCCAATTGATATTAAACCACTATTGTCAAATGTGGGACTGTCTTTCCACGTTGGACCGGAAAACCTTCCCTCAGCTTTCTTAGAATTTGGGGTTGAAGACATCCCTATGCTTTTATCCAATCTATTTAGTCTTTCCTTAAAGTGTGGCATTTTCCCCTGCTAATAGAAAATTTATGTCATTGTCCCAATTTACAAAAACGATTGAAAGCAGGACCCATCTAATTACAGACCCATCAATCACACCCCAATTGCCTCTTGCATTATAGAAAGAATAATAAAAGTAAGTTAACAACTTATTTATTAGATCATGACCTCATCAACGCCGGCCAACATGGCTTCCTTCAAAGTAAATCATGTTCTACGTGCATGGCTGATTTCCTAAACGTAGTGACGAAGGCCGCCAACGACGAAAATTCTGGGATTGCAATTTTCTTAGGTACGACGAAGGCTTTTGAGCGCGTATCCCATCGGCAGCTTCTCATGAAAGTCAGGAGCCACGGTATGACAACCCCATTTCTGGTTCAGTTTTCCTCTTATTTGACCTCTTGAATACAGGCAGTGAATATAAACGCAACCCTACCCAAGCCTCGTCCGATTGCTAGTGGGGTTATTCAAGGAAACGTACTAGGTCCACTACTGTTTCTACTGTACACCAACGACATTTTTCACATATTTAGGCGTGGTATTCCCCTTCTGTTTGCAGTCGATATAAAGATTTCATATGCGCTTCCACCTCGTGACCTAAAAACCATCATAGATAATGTAAAAAATGATCTACTATCGCTTGTTTCATGGTGCGCATCTTGGTCAATGAAATTCTCGGCCCACAAAAGCAGCATAATAGCGTACAAATGCTACATTCTCACAAGTATCTTTGAGATTAACCAGGAAGTCATTCCTTCCCCCCACTCTGTCAGAGGCCTGGGTTTGCGTTACTCCAGCACGTTCAATTTCTCAGAACACACCCTGACACAAGTTGTAAAAGTTAGGAAACTACTTGGGTTAGTGCACAGTACTTATGGAAACCAGGAAAGCAAGTTGGTAATATATAAACCGCACGTAAGACCTATCCCGGGCTACTGTTCCATCGTGTGTTCCAACATGCGGCAGAGTGACAGACTCGAGATTGAGAATGTTCAACGAACATTTATAAAACGACTTCTGGGCTACTCTTCCTCGCTAAACTACATGGAACGTTGCGCAAAACTACACCCGCATCCCTTATGGCTGCGTCGAGTTCAGATCAACCTCGCCATTTTTCACAGGATTTTTGGTAAAAATGTGTGCTTCTCCGCACCTCACGTAAGAAATTACCGTTCCTGTGGCTGAATTCTTGGTGTCAGTTCCCATGTGGAGGATAGCACTTAGAAAAACTTCATCGTCAAATATTCCTTCCAATTGAGTTAACCTCTTCAGCATATCAGAATGAGTTCTTCTGCCATCGTCTATGGCGAATGCCACCCCCGATTCTCGCCTCGGCAATCGCGGCTATCACGATACCAGTAATTGATATAAGCTAAACCCCCAAACGCAAACAAAAGAGCAAAGAAACCCGTTTTTGTTTTACACTGGCTTTCCAGCGTCAGACATATCATTCAGCGCATATCATATCAATCCGCACTTTCCTTAACGCCGACGACGTTTCCATTCAGTGTCTTCAAATAATGGTTGGCCAAAACTTTTCACCACTGTTCTTCATCCCTCCGCATTTTCAAATGGCTTCTGACTGTCTTCTTGGCTCTAGGATCCATGATAAAATGACCGACGTTCCTTTTCATATCCGTTTAATGCAGGGTTTCTATCAGCCATCAACAGTCTCCCCGTCAGCTGCTTTGGTCCGTTTTTTACAAGATTTATCGTTCACTGAAGGTCTTTAGCGACTTTCTTCATGGCAGTTTAACATTCATGTCCATTGTCTAGACCCGTTAAATCTGAATGCTGTAGACACCTCCACGTCCGACGCAATCTTCCAGTTGAAATCTGCACCTGCAATATGCATCATTGGTGCCCATAAACACCGTTTTTCTCTTAGTATGTCATTTTTGCTATTCCCCTCATTTTGCATCCAAATGTTTACACGCTTGTTTGATGTGACTAGCAATACCCCTGCAAAATTTGATCATGCAACCAAGCATGCCTTTTGAAGTACTCGAGAAATATGCCGATATATATATATATACAGATGTAACCAAGAGTTTCCACAACGCGCCTTGATGACAGACGTACTCGGGTTATACCGCCACTGAATCCCAAAACGTGTCTTTCTTCAAATCCTGTTTCCAAAATAATGGTTTCTGATCGGCCCTTTAATATTATAAGCAAATAACAGAATTTATGGTAAGCAGTGCACTTCTTCATTTCATGAAACACTACAGTGCATGGAAGAACGACTCATATCTCAGCGGCTTTGTAATTTAATTGTGTGTGGCTCGAGATTTCGTTTGGGTCATTTAGCATCCGCATCTACTGCCGTTCATTTCTGTCTTACCAAAGGGGACCGAAATAGTCAATCTCAGTTTCGCGAGGCAGCAACCGGCCAGGGATCACCATGCAAACCAGAAGCGAGGCCATTATTTGCCTACTTGTTGCGGACATGCCCCTGACACTATATAGACCCTTTGGTTGCGCCATTTTACCGTCGCCATTACTGCTGAAGACCCAAAACGGTTTTTGTATGAAGCTCAGCACGTGGCTCCCCTGGAGAATCCTACCTTGCTTTTGTTTCGCAAGCAGATCAACGACATGATGTCGAGCTGGGAGGATGAAGACATATTGCGCGCCAGCGCTAATATCGGAGTAACTTAGCCTGCTGCACGTGCGCTACAATCCTCTAAGAGTTTGCAGTTCAATCTTTCCAGCTTTAAGTCATTAGTACTGGCCTTCTGCCGTCGCCGTCCCGCAGCTGCACACCGAGGCTCTCGGACTGTAGCATTCGAGGGAAGTCCTACTCCGAGGGCTGCAGCTGTTTTCGGGTCATAGCATGCTGCAAAATGGAGAGACTCCTTTCATCAAGGGCATCCGCCTTTTAAATCTTGCCTGTCAAGCCCGCGCCTTAAACAGGTGTTACCAGGACGAGTACTAAGTGAGCTTCGATAGAGAGGAAAGGTCACAACAGTTGTCATTACGCTGCCTTTTACTTCCAGCATCGGCTCAGGCTAGCCGCTGATGTTGATCACAAGTCAGTGCTTCTCAGGCAGGTTGAGAAACTTTGGACTGTTGATCCTTGTTTTCAGCTGCTGTAGTCCCGTCAAGCCACGGGAGCATAAGTCAGCTGACGTGCCGGCTGATTTCATGTGCCTCCTCTCTTCAAACTTTATTGATCCATTTATTGGGGTTGCAATAAAGCACTTTCACTGAATCCGTCAAAAACGCTGCAGCACTGCCCATGGATATGAAACGTCTTATAATCTTCACCATCTTCACTGCCAAAGTCTCCAGAGGTGCAACTCAAGACTCAGCCGCCAATATCCTAACGTAGTAACTGCGATCTTTTCTTCTCCGCCTTTCATATGTGACGGTACCGTGACCTATTTTTGATGGAGCTGAGAAAACGTCCACTTCTCCCTTTCATTGAAAACTGTTCGGACTCAGGAATGGCGGGAATTTTAGGGTCCCAAATTGCGTAAGACTGGTCGGAAATCATTCCCAAGGAAACTACTCTTCGGAATCAATGAGGAAATCTAGGCTAGTTGTCGTCCTGCAGTCGTTATAGTAACGCCTTTTCGAAAAGCAGCTTCGGAAAATAAACCCAAGAGGATCGTATAATCCAGGGGAAGACTAACGGTTTTCTTTAATTGTAACAGGCCTTCTGACAACTTTCACTTGGAAAATAAACTCATGGCTCCTGGCTTCCCGTTGCATCAGTGAGTGAGTGCGTTTGACCTATTTCGGTGAGTCACCCAACCACTGGGTTCTTTTTTGTAGTTTCTTTGCTGAGATGATCACTTTGACCTCTGATTCTTCGGGCAATTAATAATAGGACAGCCGCCCTCTGATGGCTTCATCAAACATCCCTTACAGTCTCTAGCTCTGTCCTCCTCACTAAGGCAACCGAGTTAGTTGGCATCAAAAATACTACCGATAACGCTGCCCTCTGTGTGCTGCTTAGCTGATAAGCCGTTTATTGCCACCGTCCGTTGCATTAGATAATTCACAAAAGTGACCACCATACTGAACCTAGTGGATTGGATGTCATTCTTTACTCCAGGATAGAGGCGCAAATACCATACCTTATCTCCCAACCTGGGCAAAATCACCATTTCTAGGTACCCAGGCGTCTCGCAATGCACCATGAACTCGGAGTATTGTTCCAACAGCCGTTTGCAACAAAGGAATCCTTCGGCCATCGTAACCTGTAAAGATCATATGTCCTGTTATTTAAGAAGTGCTTGCCCTGGGACACCGCGATAGCAAAATCAGAAACAGCCCTGCAGAATTCTTGTTAACCTTTGCACTGTTTCCAATACAAAGAATGTGTCAAAGGGCAGAAGCAACCACTTCCTAGATCACTAGATCTGTGGTCGTACAGCAGGTTCGGCGGTTCCTCTACTCTTTCCGGTCCTGCAATTGATGCAGTTGGCCTGGATCTTTCTGCTCTCAGAATCATATAGTATTTACCCACAATGCCATATTCACTACTTATTGCGCCCGGCCACCTCGGACTCTGTGCACCCCAATTCCGTGTGCCTTCACAATGCTGCGACCGAGTAATAGGTCAGCAAACTCACTGTTCCACACCCACGTCTCGCAAGTACGGCCGCCTTGACAAAATTCTATCAACTGATTTTGGGGCTCGCATCGGCAGGTCAGCCAGTGCATATCGATCCGTTGACCTGGTTGGTTCCTTGTTGTTCAGCAAAACACTCTGGCCGGGCAACCACGACCTTCAGCATGCCTACCGTGCTCACTAATAAAGACGTTAGAGACTCTAGAAATGGCATTTTTACACATACTGTTCAGTCGCCGAAGTTGTATCCGATCTACTGTCGACAAGGCCAGTGTCTTAATCAACTCGACAGAAGTGACCACTTCCACGGCGACCACACCTGTGCGAACTGGTTTTTGGGTGGTCTGAGAAGTCGAGTAAACTAGGCCGGTCTTTGGAGTTTTGTTGGCGGGAACTAACTGAGATTGGTGGTGTCATCTTTGGCGCATGCCTAGACAACCCATTCCGCCACCGAGGGATTTTATCCAGCCATTTCTTATACGTTACGCCTTGTTGACCCAAATAAGGCAGGCCGACGGAGTTCTTGCCACACTCCAGCCCTATTCGATGAGGCTTTCGCGCGAAATGGCAAAGTTTGCAATCGTCCACAACATTTCGCAGCATATTTTAACTTGTTGGTGGACGGCTTCGTTGATCTGCTACTTTCCATGTCAAGGTCAACAATTATGCCACCCGCTGTCTATGTCTAGTAGTTTATTCACTTCTTCAGGTCTCGAAAGGATTGCATCGCGGTCACCCTGGCTTATGGCTTCAACTAGTTTGACCCAGCGGCTCTGTGACTGCAATGGGAAAAAACCGACACCTTCCAGCGCGTGCATTGCTTCCAGGTCAGACCTGCATTCCGGGTGACCTAATGCCATAATGCAGTTTCACGTCTTCACCTCTAGGTCCGACGTGGTATTACTGTCTTCTTCGATTCTTTTTGCCTCGGAAATAACGCCGTTTAGCAGATTTTGGGCAATTTTGAGGGGCGCCAGTGACAAGTCTCTCAGTTTTTCGCTTTTCCTACCGATGAGCAGCCTTCAACAAGGAGCATTCATTATTAGTCCCCCATAATCGTCCTCGGTAATACTGCGCGAGATACATTAGCCCATTGCTCCGAGTCAAATATCTTTGATTTAACTGAATTTTTGAACTGCTTGAACTAAAAGCAGTGTTGCATGGTGCCCCAGCCTAACGCAGAGAATCCCATCATAAATAAGTAGAACGGCGATTGAGCTGAAGGAGTAAAGCGTTTGACCATAGCAATAACCGTCTTGCCACTCACAATGATTTTATTGTCTTCGTGCTTGCGCGCGGTGTATGTCATAAATCTGAGGCTACGTTACACGCCTGGAGGTTGTAACCTGGAAAAGTCAGCAGGTCGTACAGCTGTCTATTTGTGAGCTTGTCACAGGTATCCTAGAAATGACTGCAATACTACTTTCAGATATTCAGCGACAATTAATATTCTCTGCCAGTCCTACTGTTAATGACGAAAATGTAAGGGAAGATATTTCAGGTAATTTAATTTCATTAATGATTTTCTTCACCGTCGAAGCAGCTGATATTCGTTCACTCGAAAGCCGCACAGATACACAGACTTTTGAAACAGTTCAACAGCCATCATTCCCCTCCGAAAACACAACCCAATTCCAGAGGTGCATTTTGAGTGGTTTCATTCTCAGGAGGTTTCCGATGAAATAAACGCTATACTAAGTTTTGAAGTGCTTAGTTGCAAATGAAGATGAAAAAATAATCTCTATACTTTGCATTGAAAATCGACAGTTTTTTCACCATTTGTCTGAATGAATAGCCGGGGCCACAGGTCTAAGGTTGTTGGCACTGAGTCGTGTGACGTGTCGTTCAGTTCGCAATTTTGTTAATGTACCCAGGAGACAACGAATGCTACCACATTTAAACATAGACATTACAAACCGGTCAATAGCATCGGTTTGTTTTTACTACCGTTACTGACAATCGATTATTTACTATTTCGGTGTCAAACAGTATGCGCAATGCAGTTTTTGTCATTAGCCTTTCGAGTAAAACGTAATACGTAGGTATCATAGTAGCATGCTTTCAAATGAACTTTATTGTACAGTGTTACGATACTTGTTCACTTAGTTAATTTTTTAAAAGCTTCTCTTTGGAGAGGTTTCTGAGTGGTCTTCCGCACGAAGACACTACTGTATCTTTAGTAAGCCTTATAACATTACTTTAGGTTGCGCTTACATCAGTAAAGCAGTGGATACTCTTAAGTAAATTTGAGTGTACCGACTTTGCACTCTTGCATGTAAAATATTTTATCCTTCCAGTATTATCAGCCCATTGATTTTTAGATGTTTCGAATTGCGCGACTCCACAGAGGCTGACTCTTTCGCTATCGTGCACAGCAAGTGGGAGGTTGACGAGACGCATGTACGAAAGCCAAAAAAACAAAAGTTAGCCTGAACATCATCGACTTGTGGAAGCAAATCTGCCCGACTGTTGCATCGGCTCTGAGTGCTATGAGGTGGGTCCCGCAAGCACAAAATTACTGTCGTTCACTGATGCTTTTAGATAACTTTACTCAAGCACGGCTTGTGTAACGAAAGCTTTAGAACAGTTCTCAGTCAAGGCGCCGAAATCTATGGTGGGCATAAATCCCTTTGCAGAGCAGTACTCTAATTGCAAAAAGTTACTGAGTCCATTTCACAGTGACTACTTCAGGATGCTAGCCTACCTAACAACTGAATTCGACGAGAACGACAAACGGCTACGTTTAAACCACGCTCGAAATCCCGTACTAGATGTTCTAACAGCCGAACTCAAAGCCACTTTGGACGTGTACAACATTCTTGGGTAAAATAAATGGGTATTTCACATTCTTTTTTACAGGCCCTCTACTATTTCACTGCCATTACTCGTTACCCAAGAGACTGTATCGGACACCGTGAACAAGCCCACATCCACCCATAAACTGCATCGCATGTTTCTGTGCTTGATTCACAATACCGGCATTGGTCCTCGTATTAGAGATTCCGGTTTTCAGTAACAAGCCTGTGCGCAGCAGCAAGGTTTTGACGCTTTCATCACCACGAATCCAAATTCCGCTGCATAAGTCCAACTGCTGCCACGAATAACACGCACTTAGGCAAACAACTGTGACTACAAATAGGATGTCCGAAATGATGCTTACAATTACGGTATTTGTCAGTAGAATAGCTTCGTATTTTCATTTAATTCCTTCCCCACCAAGTGTCACTGAGATGGTTATGAAGAATTTGGTGGATTTTGACGAAATCCCATAGTTCACATAAAAACAAAATTTCTGAGACCCGATACTGTCAGAAAAGAAAATCGATCAAGATTTTAAGCGTTTGTTTGTTCAGGTCCGCAACAAAAGTGGGGTCGGATTAGAAAAAAAGGTACGAGAGAACAATGTGGTTCTTTCTAATTGAATATATTCTTATGCATCCTCTAAATAGAACGCAAATCTATTCGCATTACCATTCCAAGTTCCTTGTTCATTATAAACAGTGCATGAAAGTGCCCACGGTGACAAGCCAGTGTATTATTAAACTGATGGAGACTGTATCAATTTATCATTGATAACATTATTGAAAGGTGAAAACTGTAAAGTAGAAGTTGGACAATTCGCCCGAATCAGAGGTCATGACAACATCTTGTATTTTTTTTCGTTCGTCACAATGGAAATTTTCATTGCATTTGCGCGTACCTATATTGGTTCCTGCTGGGTAATGCTGGGACAGCCAACGTGATGTGCATAAGTAGCAGACCGACTTGGGGGTAAAATAAACGAAGAGAAACGAGCAAATTAGATAAATTAAGGAAGTCGATTTGCGATAAGCTCTCGTGCTATTCATCGTCCCAATCGTAAACCATTCGCAGATCACTCGGAAACCATCCCTGAAATTGCTAGTTGTTTTGTAGTAGCGGGAACCAGCCAAATGCCTTTCGTTTGTAATGTGCAAACCGCCAAAAACACCACTCAAAAACTAAGTCGAAAACGGTAAATTTCAATTTGGTTTTGCTATATGGGTCCGATGTGGGTATTATTCAGCAAAGAATAATGCCGTCACTGGTCTTTAAAATTCCTATTCCAAAGTCACAATCGGTTTTAGGCCAATAAATCCGGTATCTCCATACAGTAACAACCCCGTAAGTTATGTATCTCAATAAAACAAGAGATCATTTTTACCTGCAAAATGCCTTCCAGACAAAACTTACCATGCAGAACAGCTGATTTCATTACACTAGAAGTAGGTATAATCAAACGCAAACTAGAAACTTCATCATTAGAGCAATTTTCGCAGCCATGCTCGGATTCAAACACTGGGTACGATGATGAATGTGCATCACTGAGGAGATTCAATGAGAGCAAAACCTCCGGTTTGGCGCTTCCCGAGTGCAAAGATGACCAGAGAACCTTAGATTTGTACGTCGGGAGTGTGACCCGAAGGACAGCCAGTCTAAATGGCAACATAGTCAATACACTTGGCCACCGCCGGCGGTGGCCAAGTGGTTAAGGTCGTGGAGAATGTCACGGGTTCAAATCCTCCCACCCCTGGTCAATTTCCCACTTGGTAGGCCTCTGTTGGCCGCTGCCTCCTTCCTGAAAGATGTTGTGCATTGTTAATTCATTATTAAACGACTTAAAAACTAAATAATTAATATCCCCCAATAATGGTGATTCATGCGGTAAAATTTACGGCAAAATAAAAACATCACATCCGTTTAAGCACAAATAATTGTAACCCTCCAATTAACAAAACAAATCCCAGCAACCGGTGTAAGCGAGTGCGCAGTCCACCTACCGCGGCAGAACTCCACATGCATACAAAATCCACGCTCGCTGAACCCGAGACTGTCTAGTAAACAAATAGGTTACCTGCAGCAAAAATTACCAAACATTGAAATCTGACTAGTTTAGCTTTGTAAAACGTGTTGCCAATATTCGGAAGCCGCCATGCTTTTTCTAAATTTAACATTAGCAGCAATTTTTCCCAAAGATCGCCTCATGAATATCGGACTTGAGCTGCTTGCTTGATAAATGAAAATGAAGTTGAGTAGAATTTCGGTGGGCATAGGGAACAATTGCATCGAAAACTTTATGGCTCATTATTTTAAGCTTTTCATTATCATTACTTAGGGAGAACAGTTGAAACACCAGCACTCACGGGTACATGCAATGCTATGATTCATAATATAGGCATGCGTCTAGAATGATGCTGAGCATATTTGGACGTTTGATTTATATGAAAGTTAGTTCCATATTAAAGTCAGTGGCGAGACGGCTTGTCCCCATGGCGACTGTTTTCACCGAAGAAGTTCAGTCAGGTGTGAGAAGCAAATAAGAACGATATAATAAAGTCTGTTTATCACGGGTAGTCCCAATCCTTCGGTCCTGTATTTTATTATAATAATCCGAAAATTGGCAATTTGTAAACGACAATATCTGAGTGTACCTAATAACCTTTTGTATATCATCCTTTTTTAATTTGCCTGATACGTAAGTTCACGACTACGATAAAAAGTCTATCGTCAAGGAATAATGTAGGTATATCTGTCTATACCAAATGCATTCTTGTGAGAATCTATTTGGACCTTTTATGTCAGTCGGTGCAAATTTTTCGGTTATTTCTGTTAGCACCATGTCGAGGAAATATAGTACACCAAAATAACTTTCTGAATGTCTTGTAATTCCTGTGTTTAAGTCTGTAACGGGATATGTAATAACGTCTTTTTTCGCAAGATTTGGCAAGAGCATGCCTATACCCGAGAAACAAACGCACTTGTGTATAGTGTACCCTTCCTTGCCATGCCGTAAGTGTATCTTTGTTAGGTTTGTCACTTTGCAGTTTTAAGAAATCAAAAACCTCGATAAACCAGCTAGATAAAAGATAAGAGAAATTTTGATAAAAATGCGAACGTGTTAGCAGAACTGTAAGATGTGGTAAAGGTAATGCGATATCGGGCAACAATTGGGTTTGGACGAATCAGATGTAAGATCAATACAGACACCATTTTCGAGGACGTCCAGAATGCTACTTCGAACATATCCTTTTTCAGATTCTGAAGTCGTGGCTGACGAAATGCCCCTAGTAAATAGAACAGAGAACACTCGAGCAAACAACCGGATGCGGGCACTGTATTGTACATGTCGTGATGTTGAAAAAGCACCGATACGATAATACACCTGCAGCCAGAAACTTGAGTTTCAGTCAACAGTGTGAGAAAGAAAAATGGATTGAATTTCCTGATAAAAAACTAATATTTTCGATTTGTAACTAAATGGGCGGTGGAAATTAGGCAAAATATGTCCCCTATGAAAGTTCAAACGAGTCACTCTGATACATTTCTTCCATCATAAATGAGACGCTTGCTGAATATGGAACAGGCAGTCGCAGTAAACACTGATATGAGAGAAAGTTGCAATATATATTAAACAAAAGAATTTATGCTAATGCTGAAATGGCAATGCGTTATACAGGCAACCGTTCGGCTGCGGCCAAGCGGATAAGGTCGTGGCTTTTGGTTGTGAAGGTCGCGGGTTCGAATCCACCCGCCGCCGGTCAATTTCCCCACTTGGCAACTCACCATTGGCCGCGGCATCCTTCTTGAAAAATGATGTAAGTTGTTATTTCATTAATCCAGGAAGTAAAAGAAACAAAAAGACCGTAAACGTTGACATGGGCAAAAGGGAAAAAAAGATAAGTAGCGATTACTGGGTCAAGGTCAGTTCTAACTCAAGGAAGGCCACAATGTCCATCATAGGTTTGGAGCCAGATAAATATTCAGTCAGGTTCCACAATTTAACTTTTCCCGTAATCAAAATGTGGCCATCTAATTCACAGAACGGTAGCAACTGACCACAGAACGAAGGCGAATCGAGAGCAAGCCGTGGTGGTCCAGGTCGCTTTGTGGAAATGATTGTTTTTTATTTCGTAAAACAACAAACTGCTATGTACAAAATGGAGTTGCACACAAGCTGATAAATGATGAGTGCGCAGTTGTCAAAGGGCTCTTCTATAATGCGTTCAAAAATGTAAAATTGGAGGATAGAAAAAGACTGCAGATAAAATAAAGCGCAATGCTCACAGTCATATAGTCGTTACAGTTGTTAATGGAGTATTCATCTTCTAGTTTGCATAAGCCTGAATGAAGCCTACCGGCCTCAGTGTTAGAGTCGCTTCAGGAAAAAAGTAGCAGATTACGAATGCCAGACATCAAATCATTGTGAAGATAAAAGTTCCACAACATGAGATTTACACTGCAAAAGAGATTCCTTTGTGTAAAGGCAACAAGTCGATTTGGTCCAACCTGAGTGTTTTCGGCAAACAGTGACGGGAGTTGAGCATTCACTCAAGAAATGGACTTTCACCAAGTTTTCGAGGCAAAGGGACGAACACTACTTAAATCCCAAACTGAGAAGTCAAACGTCCGATTTGCGATGTCATCAACAAAAAATTTGTGAAGGACATCCGTTCTAGCCTTCTCCTTTTGGTGAATAGACCGAAAGTATTTTAGTTTCCGGACGACTTTGAAATGAGCCGTGCATTATTTTGGTCTTTTCCTCTAGAACAATATTCAGCGTATCCGTGCCTGAAAAAAATTCGTTCCATGAAATAATGTTATTCAGAGATAGACAGAGTTAAACAAAATGTAAACCGATAATAGAGACCTGCCCAGGATTGGTGTAATCTTGTACTGATAGAATTTTCTTTTTTGTGGGTTGAGATAGCTTGCAGAAATATTCTCCGTCTGCATATTGTTTTAGATCATTTGGGTCAAGGCCGCCAAAACTTGGCCGATGGTCCAAATGAATGCAATCCCCGAGAGAGGCAAGCCAGGGCTCCTCGAGTCCACAAAAGATTAACAGGATAGAGTGATCAGAACTTACAAGCCTACTTAAGCACATCATCAGTAGTTAATATTTATCAAAAAGCGGGTCATTAAAACGAAACGATCACGGGGTGGCATTGATCATACGAGGACAAAAGGGTAGACCGTGATCACCTGCATGTGATGCCCGAACATTGTGAAAGAAAGGCCACACGGTAGAACTGAAATACATTGAACGGCCTGGACAACGTCTTACGTAGCGAATTCATTGCCTGTGTTAGCAACAACATCAACATGATCGTCATCGTTCAGCGTTAAAGACAAGCTAAGATTCAATGACCGATGCCTTTTCCCCAGAGTTAAAAAAGATAACAAATTTGAACAGTGAACAGGTATCCCATTAAACTCCACCTATTAGTCGAATTGTCTTATTAGTTTTTGTGGAATAAGTGAATGGTTTGGAAAATAAATGAACTCCATGCCAAGCTGCTGATATTTCTATGAAATTTTGGTTTTGAACTGTTGCTTTACAGGATCGCATTTTTTGTGAAGTCTTATTTAAGGACTGAGTTCATGTGATGATTAAGTTATGGTCACGAACGAAGAATAACGAGTGATATAATAAAAGGGTTTTCATAAACGGCTAACAGTATCGCGGACTTTGGGAATCGGCGTACTGGTTTCGAATCTTTTCGTCGCGGATTAATTCATCATCCGACATTATACAGTTTCCGTGCTCTGGTTCGTTCATGGAAAACGTATCAAGACGATTTTAGAATATCCCATAAAAACTATTAACGAACAAGATGGTCTATGATTAATTACGTCTTGGAAAAGTAATCATGACTCCATTTAGACTTCACCGTTTTTCTTAGAAAATTGACCCGCAAAATTATCATACTTAATTTACCGTGAATAGTGGTGTTAAGAGTGCTAAGATGGGGCTAATTTTGTGAGAAAAAATAACATTTCGTCTAATCTTATCAACCACCTACGAAGAACAATCCTAAAGAGGAAACTTCAGAGGGCAGACAATCGTCAAAAAATCAGACGTGATTTGCAAACCTAAACTAAGGTCTGTGGGTGTTCCATTCGATGATCTAATGACCGTTTCTCCGTATGTACCTCTCGAGTGAATGTTTGAATCATCTCTGTTCATCCCAGCTCGCTGGCGACTAAGATTGCTTTATCATTCGCCAGATATGTATTCCGCCTACCGTCGTAAGTATGAAAAGGGGAAACTGTTTGACCCTACAAATGGTCTTTCCAAAGTTATAATTCACTTCGAAGATGATTAAATTAAGGTTTACGTCGCAGATGGTCTTAACTTCAAGGACTGATTCGATTTACAATCTTATTTGAGAGTGTTCCACGACGAGCGACCAAATGTCACCGGGAGTTCATAAGTTCATGAACGAAACCGTTCAGATGGAACCTACAAAAATGCATGCTCGATTGATGGTCGAATGAGGACATCGGTTCATCATCAACAAAAGGCCACCAAGGACTGAGCAATGTACTCCAAAATAAAAACGATTTCAGATTGATCAGTTCCCAATTTTACTTACGCAAATAGAGTCACATATGAAAGAACGATGGTAAATTAAATCCACACTCATTTACCAAACTCTTGCGGATAAACTGGTCAGTTTTCCGTTAGTTCAAGAAGTAATTCACAAGTCTCAGTTCTGGAAAATGGGCGACGTGAAAGCGTTAGCGATTTCTTTGAACCATTCAAGTCTGTTCGCGGTCTAATCAAACAGTTCTACCTCCCGGGTCCTCTAAGACCAGCTTCAGCTACTTCACTGACGTGCAGACAAATGGGAAGCACTTATGTGCGACTCTATGTGAGCCTGATTTAACGTTACCTTCGCCAAATCCGAAACTGTTTGCTCTGTGGTCAGTCGGATTACGGAAGCATTGACCCGCATTTTGCCATGAATAACTGTGGTTCATAATTTCTGCCGCTCTCGGATAAATGGGAATTCAAGATTTTTTGTTTTGACCATGGAAGGCTGATATCGTGCGTATCCTCTTTTCGTCCACCTTCATGGAGACCCTCGGCTCGTAAGTCGTCAGCTTTGTCTAGCATAGACTTCATGAGAGTGGATTATCGTTGAACTATCTCCATTTCACGGGGTGTTGCCTGATTCCTTGAACATTATGTAACGTATTGTAAATGGAGTGAATACTGTGGTCCTCATACTTAGTACCCCAATGGAAGCTCAGTGCCCCTATGGCAAAAATGCACTGGACACGTCGATCAATAAACCGAAAGGAGAAATTCCATAAAAACGCCTGTTAATAACCATGACTGGTAAAAGCCAGCGGGCGAATCGATCACTGAGTCTTCATCACAATAAACCAATACAAATGAAGTGTCTCAGTGTTTCCTCGACTTGGTTTCTTCAGGAAAGTTAGTAGAAGTTGACGGTGATGATTAATGAGTAGTCGAGCACTCCTGTCTTACATTTTCAGACGAGGATACTGGAACTTGTTGACGAAGGTTTGCCTGATTTCGCACAAAGATCGAATCATGGTATGCGTTGTTCTTTTGATCTGAACCACAAAATGTTGCTACCTGCACAGATATCGGATTACTGATGTGTTTGTTGTGGTAGTGCGTTCTTCAATACCAAAATAAGAGGTTAAGAGATTAAGAGTAACTAGATTGGTAGGACAAAATTCAACTCTATTAACAGATATCAAGATACCAACTTTTAGCCTATCCAGCACGCAAACTGTTTGCTGACCGCACATCTTTACGGATATCATAGTAATTTCGGGCAAGTTAACTTGTATCATTATACATCTAGCTTTCTCGTGTCAGATTGGCTGTGCTAGTTTTTACCGTGGAAAACATTACCTGTCGTTCTTCGAAGGAACAGTAACAGACTGCGATTGTGGTGGAGGGATCATTGGGATGTATGGCCAGTAGGTTTCGTGCAGGCAAAAAAATACGTTTTAAAAGAAATTGAACAAATTCCCAGTTTCCTAATATACTCCGTTATTCAAACGATTTCATCAGTTACCTAAGGAACAGTTAATTTGATGGAAGAGTAACACGTGATGGAATGGACTATCATAGTCCAACAATGTGATTATTTATCACCAACCTACAATATCGATCCAAACATTGGAAGCTGCGAAAGTATTTTACCACTAAATCCGGTTGCTTCTGCCTTCTGGTTAGCCGTGAATACTAATCAAGTTCCCACATTGGGATCCAAACCTTAAACTACAGTCATTTAAGCGTAGTGTGCCCAGTGTTTTCAGACTGACATTTTACGATTAGGTTAAGGTTCGCACGATATATGATACTTGCAGTTGCGGATAAACAACTGCTTGCCTATACTTTGGTCAGCTTTAAAGAGAGGCATGTTCCATTTGACAAACAGAACTGTGAATTGCCACTCCGTATTACATTTCTTGAATCCTTGATTAAATTCGATCAAACTCATTCGCATTGCCGTTGTTAGAATCGTGACAAAAAAGCGAACATAATTGCTGAATTGTGGCGTTGAAATGACGGAGGCACAAATTAAAAAGTTGTATTTCCGCTGCTAGCGGAAATAACATCCCCGAAAGCTCTTGAATTCGTGACTGGCTGCAGACAGGAGATTGTAATCGGTATTTCATCTCAACCTTTGCCAGGGCATTTCTAACATTCGGCGTATTGAATCCATTTGCCATGAGCACAATTCTTTATTCAGATAGTCTCTTCGCGTTTAATCGGAGGCGAAACCAAAGATCAAGCTGGCCATGGGAGATAAATCATCCGGTTGAAGTTCCATTAGCCATTCTTTACTGATTGCGAGGTAAATTGTTTAATCATTCTGTTCTTTAGTTCTAAAGATTTTACTTCTTCGTGAACACACTTCACAGAGTACATAATCTCCGTTTTGCTAGCACTTCCGGAGCTATATCCTCGTACAAATGTCAACGATCAATAAATCAGTAAAGAAGGATATGGATATTCGAGCTTCGTTTATTCCAGCTACCCGCCTCCAAAAATGTACAACAAGATCCACTGGGGTCAGGTGGTCCGGCTAAGGAGCCCACTGTTGGCTCTGTGCATATGGAACATGACCGTATTTTCACTAAGCATCGTTAGTAAGCTTGTACCAAGAAATTCAGTCAGTTGCATATTGCGAAATTACCATCGACAAGAATTTATGCATTGCAAAACGACCATAAATATTCTGTGTTCATTGTTTTATGTTCCATTTCCGAAATCAGAGCACCGATTTGGACACCTGGTTAAATGACTTAGTTATCTATAGCTAGCGCAACTTGTTCTCAATTGCTTCCTCTTTATTCGCTTTGATATGCTACTGAAGTGTTTCACTACTGCAGTTATATTAAGGATAAGTTGCATCACTTTCTTGTGCTGTTTCAGCTTTTTGTAATAACTTGTAAACTTTTCAAATGATAATATACGACTTACGATCGTAGTGTCAGTTGAAATAGACCGCGCGCGTAAAACGAAATGTAGGCTTGCTAGAAACACTCCTAAAATGCAGTTTTTTATATTATACACACTTGCAAAGTTGATGGACACCCATAAGTCAACCTCGACCGAGCAGTAGTTAACCATTGGTAACTAATCACTTTTAAAAGTTCTGTTCTAGCACTATTTCAGCATAATATCTTCGTGGTACCCCACTGTGACCTCGCAGTTTTTCTTCACTTTATTCTTGCGCATTATTTCAACCACCAAATATGATTAATCAATGACAGGCTTAGCCGGTCATCGTTCAGCAAGAAATTCATCTATTTAGTTGAATCAAAGTGAACGCTTTAAAAGCAATTTGCACAACGTACTTTCTGGATCAGTTCCTGTATTGTGCTGATCTGTGAAGCTTCTGTCGCTCTGAACATGCTCATTACAATATAAATGACCTCCATTTCGGTTGGATGTTTCAAAAGCACGAAAATCACGAAAGCACTTCCACTTTGCAGGGAATCCGAATCTTTCCAATAAATTCTGAATTAAATAAACAAATGAGCATTATGTATAAATAGATGCTAATCCGATTTGAATCCACCGGGACACCGAGCTGTTATGTACTTAGGCACTGAAAGTTCGTTTCCTTCAATAGCTCGCGAACAATTTTCCTGATCTAACTTTTACTCAGTTGTTTGCCAGCACGAAGTTGTTTATTTGCGATGCATAAAATGATTCCCATTGTTCCGAATGACTATTTCACTGAGGTAAACGCTAGATGCAGTTTTATTTTCTTCGTTACGAAAGAGCTTGTGCTGTTGAACAATTAAGTCCGAACACTAGTCGTACTCTCTGGTGCACAGGCCGAATTCACGTGGCTTCTTTAACAACGAATGCTCGAATTCGCTAAATCACACACCTTGAAGCAGACCATCTAGCAATAAGGTATCGAAATAGCTTAATATCGGTCCATACATGACGTCACCACTCCCGTTTCGTATTTTAACTGCTGAGTATCTATCTATCTATCTATCTGTCTATATCTGTCTGTATATATATATATACATATATATTAGTGAGTAGCATTTGGATGCGTGAACCAAATTTACCCGGGAGTACACGACCGAGTTCGCGGCTATTGTCGCTCGTCAGGTATGCGTACTCGGTACTCTCTGGTCCGAACATCCTTCTACTTGTGCACTCGGAATTGGTATGTTTCACCAGAATCGAATTTGTTGCGCGTATTATTATAAGCATATATATATATAGTTCGTCTAGCAATAATGATTCCAAATAGTGATGGTCATGCGTGATTTTACTCGATTTCGAATGTGCAAATTTGCCCACTTTTGATTTTATTTCCAACAATTTCAGTCCATTCTGAAAGTTTGAGAGATTATTACACCGTGACATGAAAGGATGAACAATAATTGCATGCATTCCGACTAGTTCTTGGTCATCACAACATGTACAGATTGTTATTTACCAACTCCGTTTCTTACT
>LUCM01007680.1:33238-52744 GCA_008360955.1 Fasciolopsis buskii | reverse complement strand
GTCTATGATCTTACCGCTTATTTGTATCGTTCAAATTGTGCATATTGGTTCCATGAAATACACACCACTTTGTGCATACAAAAGCGAGGACAACCAATTTCACAGTATGCAATACGAGGCGGCACTGTTCTGAATTCGTTGAAGTGCTGATCGATTACGAGGGGAGAGGGGATTGGTGAATGATAAACATACTCTAATTCGGATACCGAACTTGGTTTCCGCGTTCCGAAATGATTGAATATTTCAACCCTATCGAGTAAAGAAAATTTAATCCGTAAGCAATATGTTATCTCCTGCGTAGCACTTGCATTGATCATCTTTAGGCATTCTTTCTCTCGTTCATATGGGACTGGTGAATCTGGACACACGAATTAGTACATGGCACATACTTTTGTTTGGGAAATCACTATGCCATTAGGGTATCGTGCAATTAGTTGTCCTGACCTGGTCTGATTTTGTTACAGAACACAAAAACGCATTGTTGCGGGAAACGCAGGTGTCCAATAAATTTTCCGACGAATTTGTTCCCGGTTATTTTCTCTTATAACGATACGTGGAACACGCTTTTTTCTCATTAGAGAATGCAACGAGCGAAGGCAGTTGCACAGTTAACATGATTTGCACACTATCTCACCATCTTTCAAATAACAATTAATCCGGTATCGGCACACACACACACACATACAAGTCTCACTTAACTAATTCGTCTCAAGCCTCCTAAGCTGTTCCTTACGGCAAATTCATCATAAATGAGTCAATTAGGCTTGATTACGAAAGAAAATAAATGGATTCATAAGTGCTTTATGTTCTGAACTCAATTCAACTTATTCCTGAGAAGAAAACATTAATTCTAATAAATTTTTTACAAATTGGCAGTCGACTTAAAATAGGAAATATGAGAATGGGTGATAGTCTTGCATTGCACAAAAAAACATTCAGTGAAAAAATCTCGGATGACAGAAGCGGCCGGATTAGATTGCATCAGAATGGCCCACAGAAATGCGCCACTACGAAATAAAGCTGGTAGGCAGTTTTTCTGTTCTGAATGCAATCGAGATGAAAAAATAATCAGATTTTGTGGGCAGTTACCGGGGCACGTAGTCAAATGTTAACCCTGGAAATCCCTATCATCGTGAATGATAACTGAGTTCAATCAATAAAATTTTTTGTTTCCAAACGATGTGTTCCAGTAAGCAACCGCTAGATTGCGGTAGCCTAGCAACGCGTAAATAATGCGCGCGTTTGTGTACGCGTGTGCGGTGGCTCTTGGTTTAACGTTTGAGTACAGATAGACGAACTAATTCACACTGACCTAAGAAACTTCGTATTTTAATTGGTTCACGTGAATGCAGTCCGCCCCCAGTTAAATATGGCAAATACTACCTAGGGATTGATTGTGCGCTAAATTTAGTTTGAACGCTTTCTTGCCACATTTTGTGACATCTGAAAGGACTAATTCTAACCGCGAATTTTCACCCAGCATGGATTCCCTCCGGCGATATTAAATTTCACGTTGACTGGAAGCGATGTCCTCATTCAAGGACACATTGCAGTTGAGGAAAACTAAGAATCCGAATTCAGCTTCTTTAAAAAATTCACCTGGCTCCTCAAAGAAATCGTCTTTGGTAAATTCGGAAAATAACTCAGGTGAAAATGTGGTTGACACATGGCCTTCTGGACAGTACACCCAGTTGGATTATTATATAGATCGAAAAGGTCAGAACCCTCTGCCCAGAAGAGCCACAATTATTCCGTATATAACACTGACCAATGAATCACCATTGCTCAATCCCGAATTGCTGGCCCATGAAAGAACTTTCGACGTACGTTCCAGGCGCTCAGGATCACGTTATTCGTTTGGTGGTTCCCGGGGCTCGCTCCAGTTTACACCCAGTCTGAAAATTCCAGAAGCTATACCTGAGGTCGTGATGCCTCGCAGACATACGATTACGGCCGTAGACAATGCGGATGGCAATGCCGACCCGTCCGGATTGGATGACTCCGGAGCACAGAATGAAGCAGGATTAGCCAGGTCCTATTCACCTTTACGACCATCGGATTTGGTCGTCCCCTGTAGTAATACTTTTGAACAAGTTCTACGTAATATGGAAATAGATCATGCTCGTCAGTTTGCCACAGAAGAAGACTAATGCGGACGGTCTGATGAGTTCTTTCTGTTCGCCAAATATGTTTTGTATTTGGTTTGGTCTATTTGAATCATTTCAGATCAGGTCACAGTTACCAACTGTTTGTTTTTGTTCCGCAAACTCCTTCTTGTACAAAATCTACCCGAAATTCAAGTCCATTAATGCAAATGGACAGTAGCAGAACTTTTCGAAACAAAAAAGGCAAGTCTTCAGAGGTCATTTCCTACCCACTTTCGATAATCCTTTCACTTTGCATTGTTGGCTACCATGTCCGGTGGACTGCTTGGTCAACTCGATTCTAGTTACACTCAGACTGATTGAAAAAGGGCCGTAAACGTTTTCTGTACACTTCAAAATCTACATTTTTTGAGGACTTTGTTTACCCATCAAAATACGGCATCCATTTGTTTACAGTTGTACTTAAATTTGATATATGTGACATCAAAAGCTCCCTAATACGAAATATGATGATTTTGTTGATAACGAACTCGGGATTTTTGGTTCCATTTGGAATTGTGATGACGAGAACAACTACAGTGAATTTTGAATAACAATCAGGAAATGTAATTGTGAATTAAATCCAGACAAAATTAAGATGAGTTTTTATCAGTAAAACAATCCATCTAGTGTGGTTTATTTTAATGTTTTTGCTAACTGTTTGGTTATGATTGGTTACAATGTCGGGAATTATGCCACTCAGCGCACATATCGATTAATAATATTATTATTTTTCAGAGCACACCTACAAACGATCGGCAACCACTGCATTCGTGTAGTTTCAGTTGCAAGTCAACCCCAAATTCGGCTCTCTCAATAGATAAATAAGGCCGTACATATTTTAGTAGCTGTTCTGTTTGACCAAATAAAGTTACGCTAGTAGAAGTTCTCCAGGAAGAACGAATTGTTTATGCCAATCACTCATAGGTGAAGAAAACTTGTAGCTATGGTGTGTACATCGAAAAGTGGCCAGTCCTTGGAATTTTTCCAGTACTGTTAGCAACTTGTTGAGTTCATGTCTGTTTTATAAGGAAGAGAACGGGATGAGGTCTGATTCGGTTCTGCCTAGTCAGTCAGCATTCGATTCCATCTTCTGGTTCTGCTAGCCCTAGAAATGCAAATGCAAGTTTTGCGCCCTTAATCCAAATCTAGTCCCTGGTAGGTATTGATCGTTTCTTCTGGTGCCCAATTTGGTCCATTGCTAGTTCATGCAGCACTTTTCTCAGGTTATTGACTGGCAAAATCCATGCAACGGAGCCACAGTTGTGCTGATCTCTGAACAAAGTAGTGATTACGAAGAATCAATGCACACTACCCAGGCAGTGCACACAGTTATTTACTGTAATATTCATAGACATCTTTGCGTATTTTGAATTCGATAGTGAAGTTAATACACAGTGCCATCAAGTAGTGCGCCGCATGCGAAAACCCTCATCACAAAATATATACAATGGACGAAGAGTACATAGCGTTATATTCTGATCTACATTTCGAGTCTGCGTTAATGAAATGTTGATAGTATCCTTATCATTACCATTTTGAATCTATGGATTCCTACTGCTGATGGTACTGAATGACCAAATGATAACAACCATTATAATGATTAAGTACCTATAACCCGTGATATGGTTAATCGGTTTCCATTGTTCTACCTCGTTCCTGCATCCCATTTTGTATCGATTCTGAGCGTATTTTTATAGGTGCCATGCTGGTATTGCCCAGTGTACAAATTAATTGTCGAAAACTCATATCCAAACTGGAAAGGTTAGATCAAGTTGGTGCGGATGAAATGATGCTGGTTCTGATCTGAGGTCAAATATTTGAGCGAATTGGCAGAGAATGCGCTCGCTTTTCTCGCAAAAACAGAAATACGACGGAAAAAATCGATACCCATAACTTAGATAATTGTCTGGTCTACGTGAGATATATTTTGCTCAGTATATTTTCAAAAACCATTTCTGTATCAAAGTCCTTTTACAAGGAGGACTGATACGAAATCAGCGAAAGATGGTTTATGCAGGCCTTCAGGTGTATCGCATGATAGGAAAAAGGACTGCTTTTGTGGATTCTAAAAGTGCCGGTGGAGCGTACAAGATTTTGCATTTAGGAGGATAGAGTAACGATTGGCAGCACAATTATTAGGCTCCGTGTAAATTTCAAACATAAAATCCCGGGTGCCTTCGAAAAGTTCTGGACGAGACATAGGAGGCAAAGCCAAAAAACACTTCGACTCGAAGTTCTTCCTTTGTTTCGAATGCCCAACACATTATCTCCGAGGCAGTGGGGGAATTTTGAAACACGTGCACCACCTCAGATACCCTAATTCAACCGTTGCTTCCGAGAGAAGGACGAATTTCCTGCTGACCTCCCACAGAGAAGATATTCCGAGCCCATTACTATCTAGCAGTACGTCAAGCTTGCACGTCTGCCATGTCTACTTCCGTTCGACAAAGTTGCTTTTGCCAACTTCTTCCATCCACATTCAGAGCACACTACTCGCATGGTAATTGAGTTCAGTGGTATTGTTCTTACATATCGTAGATCGTACGGCGTGGATGGCTGACGCCATAAACATCCGAGAATTCTAGGTGCACACATTCACGAGATAAGCAAATGAATTAAGCGAAGAATTAGCGCGTGGCTATTTATGTGAACGTGAGAAGCGAGAATTTCCGAGAAATAGGTCAGTGCTAGGTGTTCGATGAAAAAAGCTCCGGGCATTGTGAAGATCCACCTGAAGACTCGTTGAGATCTATTTTTGTCTCCTAGACAGTATTCTTAAATATTTGTCTATGTTCCATACCTATCAAAGATGTGGGACAGAACACAGTTCGCCTGGACAACGTATAGTGGAATGTGCAACTATATGGCACTTTAGTTCCGCATAAGAGAAAAAGTGAACACAATGACAATAGGATAAGAAGTCAAAGCCAATCATGGACTATCCCAAATCTGATTGACTGAGTCTGACAGTCTGACGATAACGCTGGAGATTTCACCATTTGCGACCTGAACGAGAAGCTTAGCTACCTCAGCGCATCGAAAACCATCACACTGAGCTGCAAAACATGTAAGTGTCAAAAACCATTGGAATTACCTGTAGATCAATTTGTGCCGTGTTTCTTCACCCTGGCTAAATAACTGTCGAGCTTCTCGACAGACGTGTAGTGGGGGTCATGGAACGGGTTACCATAGATGAACTCAAAACTCGGAGCTTCTTCAATGAATTTATTGGGAGTGAGTCAGTGAATGAACACCGCGATTTTGCACCAACCATAGTGAAGAATATAGACCAATCAAGGGGCCTTTTATTACATTGATTAATAGGCGCTTTTCCTTCCGACATTTTCTTCGGCTCTGAAAGTTTTCATCATATTTGTTGCTGCATTTTCGATTATTCAACCTCGCTATGGTGCAGCTTGTTCACCAGGGTGTAATATGATCCCTTTCAGAGAAGCTAGTCAAGATGGATGATGACTAGTAAAACTCACACTACTTGCAATGAATAGCGGTGAACCTTGACCAATAAGCTCATTTTATCACAAACACGAGAACCTAGCTAAAAAATGACTGCCAACGCAATGACATGAAACGACAGATCGCTCGCTGAGAGTGGCACCGTAGATTGCTCTGTCTGCGGTGCACGCATCCATCCTCGCTTAACTCGGGATCATGAATTGTCATGCCAAGCTGCTAGAGTCCATCGGCTTGTATTTGTCCGTAGATTGCAGCTCACTTTCGCTAAAGTAGAGGTGTGCTTACTCAGGCAATTCCTACTGAAGAGTTCGTCAAGATAAAGAAAACGGTCTAAAACCGCGTTAGAATACGGATCCCCAGTCTCTTACTAGGACATAAAAACCACAGACACTGACTTTGCTCGCTTCACGCACACGGACTCAACACACTGCTCAACTGCCCAATCAGGGTTACGTCTTTATGAACAGACTTAACGCGATTCAGTTGATTCACTAGTAGTGTGCACGAATTATAAGTTTACTAGTGAACTCCAGTGGGTGAATTGTGTACGGCTGTCGTTGAGTAATCAAGAACAACCTTGAGAAAGACCACATATCCTCTTTCTGAACATTATCCTTCATTAACCGACGAAAATCATCCACAAAACACCGTCGTCGCTTGTAAACGGACTCAGCACTCTACATAATACTAGCGGTTCAAATGAGGTTCTGATACCAAGATTTTTGATGCAGTGTACAAATATAGGGATGAGTGAGCAGAAAAGTAGCAGGTACATATACTTGAAGAGTTGCAGTAACCGCGAAACTAGTTGCCTACTTCCGGGTAAATTTTGTTCTCTCATCAATGTACGACATCACTTGTAACTGAAAGAGGCTCAATTGAATCGAAAAAACCCCGAATGATTTAGGATTTGGTCGAACCTCAAACACGATGACTTTCGTTTTCCTAGCAAAGAAAACCGTTAAACAAGATCATTCATGAATGAAGGTTCTCGGGAAAATCTGAATGCAAACGATCAAAGCAAGGTGAGTTGGGAGCATCCAAAGTTCAGGTGACAATGAGAAAGCTAACGAAGTGGAATACAAAGAATATTCATCTCCTCAGGGCGGAAGGCGAATCGCTAGTTTCATTTTTAGACTACCTTCTTTAAAAATCTACCGTTAAATTGAAAAACTAAAATGATCTTGACATACACTTCCTTTCAGAGTCTATCCCATGAAACTGGGACCACAAATATTACAAAACTACAAATGGGACATGCGGACTATATGGCTGGTACAACACCATCTTTCTCCACTCTAGTAAAAGTTCAAGGGAAGTCCTTGCGCTGCAAACAAACTGACGAATCCGTGTTACTGAAAGCCACCATTTTCCCGGGCTATTTACGGTAAGTCTGTGGTTCCGCAAAGATTGTATCGTCATCTGCTATGGGCATCATAATGAAGAAGGTAAACAACGGAGGGAAACAGGAAGGAAGACGAAAAATTGCGGCATTCGTTACACCTGATTGTTCTTCCATGCCGTACGTGAAAATCTTCGGTTATCCATGGGAATGCGCGATTAATCTGTGGGCTTGATAATAATCCGGTTGCACAACCTGCAGTTAAGATCTGATTCGTTCGACCCTACTCCACTCATCGAATCAAGTTGTTTAACGCACAAGCTAGTAGGACGGTCTGAAAGCCACGCAATCCATTGGTGACCGGCGAATGATTGTGTAGTGCATGCGCACCTCGGATGGTTCTAGACATTGTGAGTCCCCAACGCACTCCATTAGTCGCAGGTGCAAGTGAACACAGCTGTATTTTTTGTTAGTCGCTTGTGGTTTGTTTGGAACCAGGGTTTATTAAACTCCCTTCAAGTGACTACCAAAAACCAGTCAACTCGATGGAGGACGCCAAGCATTCGTCTACATTCTCACACTTTCGTAAAAACCGCCGCCAGTAGAAAGCACCGCTTAGGAGATCCTCAGCGCACTCTACTGTTGTCTTTTGGATTGCAATTGTTGATCAATTTGCTACATGTACAATGCATGAGTGTAGTGGGAGTGTAATGACTTATCGCCGATCGAGTCTACTAAAATACAGAAATAGGGAACCAGCAACCTTCACCATGAAACTTCGGACTGGCACGGAAACACATGTGGTCACACGGGGTCACTAGTGGTAACGAGGCAAGAATTAGTGAGTTATCACCTACTACCCATCTCTTGACAAACGGGCGTCAGTTCACTTACTACTCACTTACACGCTGACATCTGCTCAGTATGTTTAAATAATTTTACACATACTGGAAGCGAACAACAGATAATTCTTCGCCAACGATTGTCTGTCTCGAGGACCTCACTACACCAAGTCAGCCATTCCGTGAGAATAAGCAAAACATGTCTCAACCATCTCAACTCATTCTGACTGAATACCTGTTCTAAATACTGAACCCTATTTTGCGTTCAACTTCTGATTTATTCACATAAGTCTCCTACCATATTCTGCCAATTCCAAGAAAACAACAGTGTCCAGACGTTGAAATTTGTCGCACATCTTCGGTTATCGACAGCAGTGTTTCCGGGCAGCAGAACAATTCCGACTTCATTATTGGTGGATATACCCGACTTGTGATCGATAACCGGGTGTCATGCAGAAGTCACAGACGTCTCAAATTAGCGAATGTCAATCGACCATTCTGTGTGAGTGAAGACACTGATATATGACCACCCGGGAGGATACAGGTACCCAATAAATTAAATTTATCCACCTCATCCAGTTGCTACCCTACAAGAACAAGGTTTGTCTTTGAGCCAGTTGGGTATTGCAACAACGCATATCAAACATGCCAATACTATCGACCAGACAATTGAGAAAGACCTCCAAACTACTTGTATTTTCACTCAGTAGCACAACATGATCAGTGTGTTCCAAGTTAGACATATTCCTATTTGAATGACTATCACTGTCATTATTATCATGCAGGGGTGGGAATAAGTAAATAACCATCTCAGCGGTAAAATTAAAAAGAAATGGTGAAAAGGGAAACGTTGAGGAGGACCACTTCTCGTGAGGAATCCGGGTGGATGGTCGCCGTAAGTGTGAACTCAACCGTTCATATCCAGAGGGTGGAAACGTGAATTAAACCTCGCTGGTTTACGGTTTGGTGAAATGTAGCCCCAAAGAACTGCTTGATCGGCTGAGTCGAATGGCATCTTCGGACCAAGAAAGACAGCAATTGTGGGTCTACGGAATTTGTCCCTATTTTCTAAGATTTGTCGCAAAGTTGGAATTTGATCAATGTAACCTCAACCGCCAGAGAAGCCGCCTTGATTCTTGCGCATACACCTTTCGCGAGTACTAGATAATCGGCGGAGAATAATCCTCGCGGTTGGTTTGGATGCAGTGCTTACTAAGCTAATTCCTCTGTGGCTTTCACTTGAGAAGCGACTACCCACCTTGTAAATCGGCACAACTACCGATTCACACCAGTCCTTAGGAATCTCTTCCCTTTTCTAGAGTGACCTCAGGAATTTTGTTAACTTCGATGGCAACTAGTTTGATAAAACCAATCTTGCTCATTACCTCCATTCTAGATGAAGGGCCGGCACCCATCCACAGTGGTACACTTGCACGCATAACTGGGAGATTCATGATAATTGTTAGGCAAATAAACTGCTCCCTAAAAGCTTTTCCACCACCCACGCGACAGCAGTCGGTTTCCTCAATCGCTTCGCTTGCGCTGGGCTTCCGTGGACCATTATTCCTAATCAATCGGTAAAAGTTGCGACTAATTCTGATAACCGCAGCCTTTTCCTGTTTCCGACACTTTCCTATCCGATACTGCTCAAGGTCATTTCTCAGGCTCTTGGTTAACTACTTACAAGTCTCAGTAAATGATGCTTCCGGAGGGATGGATCTGCGAGAACCTAACAACGCAACTGAAGTCAAGAGCATTCACCGTTTCTGAGGGTCCTATGGCAAGCTGCACTGCGTGGCAGTTGTCGCTGATTGCAGATCAGCTTTGATTTGCTCCCAATGTTGGCTCTGATTCCGGGCATTTTGTTGAGGCAGCAATCGCCTTGAGAGTTTCGATTGGAATTGTAGTTAGGGTTATCGCTAGAATAAACTGTGGCGGACAAGTGGCTTTTGTGCTGATGTAACCGCAGACTAGAGGCAGAAAAACGAGCTCGAAAAAGGAGGAACTGAGTCCGTAGGTGTGGACGAGGAGGATCGGTAATCCTCACCACCGCTGATATTGTCCAAGTCATGTGATTTCCCGTCTTAGCAAACATCATTTCGACTGATCTCGCACGACGATAAGGCTACTTTCATAATAATCGTAGCTGACGGCCAAATTGTGATCAGTTCCACTCACGGGATTCTGTCATTATCGCTTCGTGCATTGTTTACGATTCTTGATTGTATTAGTGTATCACGCCTTCATCCTACCTTTTAATTATGCGATCACGTGTCATAAATTCCTGTCAAATGGCAAGGCCATATATTTTGCATGACTGAAGCTTTGGTCTCGTGAATCCGGTAGCCACAAGTTTGATTCTTACCAGAAGTGAAAACAATTACAAATACTTTGGATATGCATGACATTGAAATTTTTCTCCCAATCTGTACTTACGCATTTTGCCACTAATCGTATCGCACCACTCGTGTTATTACGTGTTCCAGTGTTTGGATATCAGCTTCCATTTTTAAAAATTAGATTTTGTTTGACTGAATTGGAAAGCACAACATCACTGCTGGAGGAGATAGTCGTTTTGGTATATTGTTAATCTCGATCAAGTGAGATCAAACGGTTTTTCATAGTGAAATGTTACGTGTGGCCAGATCCAATTGCTCGTATGGTTTGGTGACAATCCTTACAACGGTGACGTCAGAAGATTCTCCGAATTCGAGGATGGATTACCAAATTTTTCAGCGCACGCTTTCATAAAAATATTAACTATATTTATAAAAAATAAAATAATATCTGTACTGATCTTCGTCCAATCTTATGGAGCGCTTTTTTCGTCGATTTTTTCCACGTTTTTGTCTAAGGTACTGCTTTAATGGCACCGGTTTTGCATTAGCATGGTTGCCTAAAGTAAAACCACAAATATTGAAGACAATTTCGATCTTTAACAATGAGAAGGAAATTGTCTTTGCCGTTTTTGATGCCTATATTGGTTCCACTTTAGAGACCAAATTTACAACAATAATCCCTCAGGTTATTAGGATTGGATTAGTGATATGCCAGGGGTGAACAAGTGCTAAATTATGTTATGGTTTTCTTGACTTTCTAGCCAAATAAATAGGTAAAACCAAGGATTCTGAGGAAAGAACTAGAACAGTTACGGTCAGAATACCGATTGCATTCAGAGAATCGTACAATTCAAGGTCATATCTTCATGCCGTATTGCAAGCCGTGGCAGAAAAGAAAGCAGACGAGTAAGTAGTTGATGAGCAATTATAATACTTGAGTGAATTCGGAGTGTTTGCAATCTCCCGATGGTTGCTTTGCTGGGTTTTCTTAACGTATATACATAGGTTCTTCATGTGTGTTTAACTTAGAAAAAACAGGTGCGGAACTTAGATTAATATTTATAATAATAGTTAGATCAGGAACATAACAGTTAGTTGGATCAGTATGTCCTCTGCGCAGTGATCCATCGCCCATGTCAAAGATTCTTACCATCCGATTTCCAGTTGGTTCCCACAAAATCCCAGTGATTGAAGCTTCCATTTTAGAGGTCGACTGTTTGAAGGATGAAAAGAAATCTAGAGAAGTTTTGTTTTTAAACATTCCAATACAGAACACAAAATCTGTTCCTACAACATTTGCGAATGAAAATACCTGACTAGAGCAGATCGAATGTGGGTTCCATTAATTGGAGAAAGCTTTGGGATAAATCGTGCACAGTACTGCAAAGAACCAAATAAGAGCTTAGCTCGCAAGTTTGTTTGGCCATACACTGCTAGGTCTGAAGGGAAAGGACAAGAATCGGACTCAAAATTACCTTCATCAGTCAGGTAACCAAGAGATTTAAGATAATCTGACGTGAAAACATACTTGGATGCACTAATGACAACATAAAGTTCACAACAGCTTTGCAGTAATGAGCGTAAATTTTCATTGTGGACTGATGTGCTGTTGGAATACTGTGTCATGTCGACAACCATGTTTCTCAATGGCTGAAAAATTGCAGGCTTAACATGCAGTCTAAATGGCAAGCGTTTGTAAGATTACCGGTCAAAAAGATCGTAAATAGCACTCAACTCAAGACCTTCACTGTCTAGTGAGATCTGCTAGCGAGAATCTTTCAGATCCAGACAAGAACAATAACTGGTACCCCGGGAATGGGCCAGTACGTTTTCCCGTTATTCTGTGATGCACTTCTGTTGACGAAGTTTCGAGCTAAAAATTACACGACAGTCATCACATAAACTCGGGTCTTCGCAGCTTTGAGAGGAGTGAAAATAGATTCAGCCCATCTGGTTGATGTAACTGGGTCCAAAACAACGTTAGAAGCCAAAAAAATCTAAATCTTGTTGAACTGCTCCTCGAAAACCATAACATAATCCGAGGCATTTCACAAAGGTTGCATCGCCGTCGTATTCGAACTAGAGCTGCGGAATTTTTATTCACCTTAAGGCTTTAGAACAATACAAATTTAAACCTGATAAAGATTTATATTCACTTGTAAGAGGAGACCGAAAAATATTATGTCTTCATATCATAAATACATAAATATTATATACTTTCGTGGACTAGATAGCTAACAAAAAGTCACCGACGAGGTATCTTCCATGTATTTTTTTACGGGGATTGTTCACGTACCTTGAACAGGAGTGTGTGTGTGCGTGCGTGAATGACCCGCAATGCCTTTGACAACGGTGTTAAGTGTGCCCAAGTTTCACAGCAGTTAGTAGAATGAAGGGGCCCATGATGTCAACTTTTACCACAAATTGAATCTGACTACTACAACAAGAAATGAAAACAAACGTCCTTTAAGTTGGAATTGGTTACAGCAAGATAGGAATGATGAGATGATGCAAGATTGTTATTTGAAGTGGAATGCCGTATATGCTCTCCTTCAAAGTGAATGTATATGTCCATATACTTGAAATAGCATTTCAAGAATATGACTTCCTATAGGAGTGGCAATTTCCCAATAAGGCTTTTGATCTAAATCCATCAGTCCTGTTTGCTTGTAAGTTTGAACCAAATTTATTGTTGGATTAGAACTTCTCGAAGTCTTGCAATGATCTTTTGGATGTACGGAGGCTTGATTACGGAGCAGAATCTTTGAATTGCAATGGATTTGCAACCTCAAGGAACCACAGATGCTCAAAGACTGTCCCAAACTTTGAGAAGGTTTATATCAAAAACCTAAAGAGCGACGGAAAACGGTGAACTAAGAAACGCTGTCTACAAATTCACCAGCATGGACTGCTACAAGTGCTATATCGATCATCCTGCAAGAAGAGCGACTGTCTGAATGTACGAACACAAATTAGCTACAAGAAGACGATTCACTGTCCCTCACATCCGCCCACAAAGTCAAAGAAGAGCCCATATTCAATCTGGATAACGTTGAATTCCTGGATCAAAGACACAAGGGAAGTTTTAGAAGACTGGTATTCCTTAAATAATCCCATCAATAGACACACTGAATGGGATTACGCGTCCATTAGGTTGACAGCCAGATAATTCTGGTTACTGAGCGAACCGGAATTTAGGTCGTACAGATCACAAATCTGAGTCGCTTAAACAGATCTGTCTCTTGAACTAAATCACGCAATATTCACATACTCGAAATAAAAGCAACGGCACACAACTGAACATATCAAATTTCTCAGGTCATGCTTGTGTTTATGGCCGCGTCTGGAGCAAGTCCGTTCGGGCTAATCACCGAATGAAGAGGCCACCAGGTAATGCGGTCGACGTACAGCCAGGCTGAACTGTTTTTCCTCCGGCATTGATGAAGGGGAAGATTACCTATGGAGGCAGAATCACGTGAGCGGATAAACGACTGCAAAAATCGAACATATCTGATTGCTGTCATGTTGTTCCTCGTCCCCTATTATTGGCCGTAGTCGTTGCTGGAATTCGATCGATGCCAATTCTACTACTACACGGGTCACCACCGTGATTGGACCAGATATTTCAATGACAAAATAGATTTCTTCTGATTCATTTGATATTTAAAATTTCTGTTTAATGGTCCTCCAACGATATTTCCATTCTGCCTGACGGTAATCTGTCATCGGATTGAATCACACCCTAGCTACTTACTTAGTTCTGTTCTGAAAATTGCGGATGAAAATTGAATAATACTTGTTGACGGTCTAAAATAAAACGTAAGCAATTTAATTTTTTTTATCACTATTTCAAAGTGAATGCAAGTGTCAGATGCATTGAAACTGGCTTAGAATGGCCGGCAAGTTTGACAATTGGTGCATGAGCATTTATTAAATCGGTCGGGTCTTACCTAGTAACTAGCTCAGCTAACGGCAATTTAGACTTGGTTGTGCCTTGGATTTCCACTTTGCGCACATCAATTCTTTGTTTTCTCGTTAAGGAGGAATCACAAAATTCGATACACAGCGAAGTTTGATGCTCATTTGGTCTCCATGACCACGCACTGGCGCCCGGTATTCTACTAGCACGACGGAAAAGAAGACAGGTTTTAGATGATAGATGCCACCATAATTTATGGTTACATTGAATATTGCCCAAAGTAACTTCTGACAACCTCAAACATTCAGCTAAGCTTGACTAACATACAGATTCCAAATGCAATTTCATGTATATTTTGACGCATTATTTTCGCATACTCAGTCAAATAAATTTTCCAAGCTGTAAACGCTTGTCATAGCTCGTACCTCATTAGGACAAGAAGCAATGCTCCTATTCGATTTAATACGTTCCAAAAACATTTCGATGACCAAGTAGGGCTGACTCGAGGTAATTAGTCAATCCGATGGGATGTACATACTTGACAATTAGTCAACAAGATCTCCTAGTCACGTGAGGCTAATTAACCTGCCAATGAAAATGAATTCAAAGGTCAAGTGTAGGTGGGAAATCGCGTTTGAACAAAACCAGCAACTGGGATTAGCACCCTCGTCTCTTCCATACGGTTTCAAAACGAATTTAATAAATTAATCCACTGATACGAAAAATCGTTCGCCTGATTTTATAACGCACATGGTAAACGTATAATGCTAAGGGTTAATCCTATTCAGTCTTATTGATTTGCCTATCTCACAAATAAGGAAACTTAAAGGGATTTTCACCCTTAGTCACCCTTTGCGATAACCTGTTGAAAGTAGACGGCAGCTCAATGCATATTTTGCCCAGTTTAGCTTGCAACACAATATCACATTCCTTTTCGACTCTATTTCAGCATTTATTGTTCCTACTGTTGAAGTTAATCTGCATATTGTTGTAGGTGATTTTAATCATGCATCTAACCTACCGCTGACTGTTTGATTCGACTAATCTCTGCGTTTCTCACGCCAGAGATGGTTTCATTTAAGATAGAGTTATTATCAACCACCCTGATTTATTTTCCCTGAAACTGCATGCTCCAATTTCGAGTAACGATCATTGTCTGCTTCTGGTAAGGCCCAAGATATACTCTAGGTCAGCCTTTCGTTCCTTCAGGTGAACAAATCAAATCCAAATTCGCCTCCGTAACTTTTCACACAACAACCTCACTTTTCTTCAGAAACTCCTTTCACTCGCACCTACTTATTTCGCTTCTGAACCCCTGCTCAATGACGGGCGCTTGCATTCTTCCATGTATCCTCATGACGACCTTTTTCAGTTTGCCTATAATTCTAACAGACCTACTGTGGACGTCGTTGCCTCCCTCATTCAGCAAGTTTGTCATTCCTTAAAAGCATCAATAAAATCGTGCTTTGTGCATTTCTAGAATGTTCGTCGGCATTCGATTTACTGCCACGGTCTCGTCTACTTCACAAACTGCAAACATTTGGTTGTCCCAGGCCTTTATTAGCATGGCTGTCTGATTACTTTACAAACCGAACCCGATGCATACGAATGGACGGTGAACTGTTGATTAACAACTTAGGAGTGCTTCAGGGTGCTGTTCTTTCACCGTTCCTCTACTCCACTTACATCAGCCACTTATCAACTAGCTCCACATTTCATCTGTTTAAATATGCTGACGATTTTCTTCTCTCTCAAGCCATTTCGAGCAACGATGATTTTCAAAGTTTTTCTAACAACCTATTTTCTAATTGTAAATGATATAATGTTAAAGACACAACGTTGTCGGTAGATGCAATGTGCCAACGTTTCGGTCACCATTGGTAGTCTTTCCCAAGGCAGTTTCTTCAATCAAAGCAGATTTAATTTTCATTTCAAATCAGGACGCTTCGACACTGAACTGAAGAAGCAAAGCACCACGTCGCGATTTGTGCACCAGTGTTTTTCCAATCGTTTTATTCTATTCTTCTGTTATTTTTCCAGTTTTACTTAGAAATGACTTTAAAACTGTCCACCGAGGGCAACCAATTATTAATCGTATGTATTTCATACCACTAACTGAATTGTTCTTCAATGTATGTGATCAACAGTTATCAGCATGTGAGACGTTTGCTCACAAAATTCCTTCAGATCCCACGCATCCTCTGCACAACGGTCTTTCAAAGTGCTGTTTTCATATTTCAACACGATCCGCTTTTCGTTTCAAACCCTCTAGAATCAGTATCTATAGGAACTCCATTGTTCCGTTTTTAACACGCATTTTGACAAACTGCAACCGTGTTTTAGCCGAATTCCTGAACTACCATTCATGATGTACTCTGATTATTCCTCAGTGAGTTTTATTACTCACATTTTTACCGGGTGGTGAGTGTGAATTTTTCCTATTTTTATTATTTTGCCCTCACCTTTCTTGACTGAAGTACGACATTATCGATTATACGCAAATGTCTGTACAATACAGCACAAGAAAATGCAAGATTTAACACAGAAATAGTCTTACTTAGGGGCTAATCTCATAAACGACGGGGTCCCAAGCAGCTTTGGCAAAAAGCCTTCACTTGTGTCTCTCCCTCCAATGATATCCACCTATCTCTCAACAATTGTGTGGACAATACCACCATTCATAGAGCCCTATTTTACTGTTCCGTACATCCCTCGTCTGCCTTGAATATCCTTCACTGCCATCCCGTATTCGACCACCTTTGAAAGTTTTTCTTTTCACTTCTGCCTTAGGAGTTGGTCTGGATTGTTTTATTGTTTCCTCAAGACGATGATCCATATTCAACTAATACCTGACGGGAAATCATTCTTCTAGTCACGCATTACTTTAAGATGCCTCAAAGGACTTCGACAGTAAGGTTAACCCCATCGCTCCCGAAAATTCAGTAGTTCATATGACGCTGCTACTTATGAAATAAAGACGAGGCTGGTTCGGATGGTAGAATGGAATGATTTGCCGGCACCAGTGTGGATTTACCTCTTTACGCCGAGGTAACAAAATAAAATGGAAGAGGACGACCGCAATTGATCTTTCTGTAAAGTTAATACGGCAGCACGGCAGTAGGAGGTGACCGCTAGTTGATATACGTATGGGAAACAATTTTTGTAAGTCGATTCCCTCTTTGGTACCGAACTTGACACCTTGGACGAATGAGAAAAAAATCGAAGCCGAAGAAATGACTGATCGTCTGTTGATGAACGAAACTTTGAAAATCCGGATGGTCCTGAACTGGCTAGTCAGACCAGTGAACCAGAAGTGCCCCCGATCTCTCGAGACCAATATGACAGTGCCAAGGATCCATGCTCGGATAGCATCTCATTCACCTAAATAAGCATGCTTCAAATAGCCAACCAATTGCTGAGTTTTGTTTAATCTGCTTGTTTGATGAATGAGCTACCGTCGGTAACGGTTGTAGGTGATCTGCAATGTGTGAATTAGCGTGGCTGATGAAATGCCTCGTAATTATGAAGCACTTGATAAGATCGAAATCAAAGACCGCTACCGAAACTGGATACCTTTTCGAGGCTTAATTATCTGGCCCACCTCTCTTAAAAATGATGATGTTGAAAAGGGCACGACCGAGTTTTTTCTCTCAAAAACAAGTCATCTGATTTTACAATCCTGGTATTCAGAAAAGCCGCTGCATAGTTCGAGCCTAAAGTAGACGTTAGCTAAATCGAGGGACTAATGCGTGTGTACAGGATTTTCCATAAAGATCACATTTAAAAAGCACCGGAATCAATACAAATCATTGGGACTTTGAGGGAACTTAAGCTCACCGATACGGGATCTGATCTCCCGTTTAAGGCAAAAGTCAGCTTTCATAGCGGGAGCAAATGGTCAAATATGGAAGAAAAATGAGGCGTTCATACTACGGCTTGATAAACATAGAGGGCAAACAACGGCGGAAAAGATTGTACGCACATTTGTACCTGATGAGGGCAAACATGCCGTGTGAATTGTATGTGAGATCGAAAGCTGAGTGTCACTTTTATAACCCTGATCCTTAAATCAAAGGCGTATTTTGTTTGAACGAAATCGCCCATCCACAAGAAAATGTGAACTGCCTTGGGTAAACCAAAAAAACAAACACCGAATGGACGACGCACATCAGACAACGTCAATATCACCAAGGGTAGACAAATTTATCAAATGAAAATGCAATGGAAGAACGACCCAGTGTAGACATAAACACGTAGGTTGCCGCCTGTTGACCGAAAGTAAGTGTTTCTAACATAAAAAGGCAATTAGTGGGAAATTAAGATCGGAATCCAAAGATGAAACGTCAAGCTGACTCAATTTTTGGGAAGACAGGAACAAGGGTTCAAGGTGAACAGTTTCATATACGGTTTGAATTATCGTTATTGTAACCAGGCATTTGGTTACCACAGTTGATGACCTTCTGTCTTCCTACTCATCGCCTCCAATTCGATCGTGTTTATTTTTTCACCATTTGGGAACAGTCTAAGACGATGACAATTCATATGGGATTATGTCTGCTCGTACTCACGCCTGAACGAAACACTGACTACGGTTACCGAAAGAGGAGTGGCGAATCGCGTAGACTTCATTCTTGCCATCAAACTTTTAAGATTGCTTACTCTTTACAACAGTAGTGGCTGAAGAAACGTTGATGATTTTCTAACAAGTGATAGCACCCTACCACTTGTGACAGATTCCTTTAGCAATTACTAGCTAACACTAATTCTAGTCTTCATGGTACATCATTCCAAGCTAATTCACGTCTTTCTATTTAGTCAAAATAGAGTGATTTCATCAATCCCAAGCACATAGACATACATAAATCCGTTTGTGGAAACAACCTCGTTGTCCATGTTTGCTGATCTTAACAATCAATCAACGTTGTCGACAGTCTGCCCATTTTAATTTAGTGTATCATCCGTATGTATTTCACCCTTATGTCAGAGTTCAAGTTTCACCCCACCTGACTCTAAGCAAGACGTTCAATTTGCGAATCCCGAATTATGAAGCCACGGTTGTCAAGGTCTCTCATTCGATAGAGCAGAGAATTCTCGAGTGACCGACTAAATGCGAGCACTGTATTCTATATACCGTGGTTGCCAAAGAGTGTCGATGCGGAAGTACACGTGAGAGCGAACCACAGCAGAAAAACCGAGCGGCACGCTTGATCCGGAAACGAAAACCCTCGAAAATGTTGCACGAGTGAATCTATGTACTCTCGAGTTTGATAAGACGTAGACAACCAAACAAGTATCACTAAATTAGTGTTAAACACCGGAGCAGATTGGGGGGAAAACATGTTAAGTAATCATTTTTCTCCCAAAGGTCCATACCATTATAGTTCCTCCCGTAAGATGAAAACGCTCCCCAATTTCAGGTGTGCAAAATTATCAATGGTTCTGA
>LUCM01007680.1:13177-24655 GCA_008360955.1 Fasciolopsis buskii | reverse complement strand
CCATTTTGAGACCGAGGTCATCAAAATATTTTGATATGACTTTTTGGAGGCAACTCAAAGCCCACGGATGGGCACGAATTCGTGAGATCAGTGTCGCATAGCTATTGGACATAATAGCGAAGAAGTTACTTTTGAATGATACCATAATTTTTAATTCATTTCATAGCCGTTTTTTTAATTGTAGATGTTTGTCGTCGTAGAGCACGCCACTGATAACACCTTTGCTGTCGTCCATCACAGTTGAATAGTTTGTGACAACAAATGTCGTTGGATTAAAATAATATCCAGAAAGGTGATCAAAATGGTTAAAGAGAGCTATAATCCGCTTTCCTTTTGGCCCAACATCCAACATAGGACTACAAAGTATTTCAGTAGTTTACCTCCGGATAAGAAACTAATTAAGAAAACCAAGGCGATGAGTGCAAAATGTCAAAAGTTTCTAGCGTAGCTGATTGAAATTTCGTCAACGAATGCCAAGTGGCATCTAGTAAAGCTTTTGTCTAACTGTCCCCTAGAAAAAAGCCAACTTGATGGAATCTAGTGACGATGAGCCGCTGGTTAGGCGAGTGAGTCAGCAAACTGATTTCGACCACTCTTCTTTGCCATAGCCCCTGGAAGACGCTTCTCAGCCCGTGGACCACGAAAACAAGCCACATCAATCAAAATCACGAGGTAGCCAACTTGCCATTTTGGCATCAGACGGGTTTATTTGTCACACCAATGCAACCGCGTGTTTTGTTACCATAGTCTGTCATCCACTAAATCCAGACGACAGTTCGAGATAGATCATGGCGTCCTCAGTTGTCCTTCCAATTGCTGAAGCGTCCAACGTACTGTCGACGACAGTTATGTTTTGAGAATAATTGACGTGAGAATATTGGCAGTGGTGATTTGCAGAGCACTTGATCGCTGACGTTAACAACAAAACATCAAGGCGGTCAACAGAGTGCAGTCTATGAAGCCCGGATATATATAAGTACGTTCATCGGACTACCTGGCCGTTACATGAAGATCTCCTGCCCAACCAGTGGTCGCCTTCCTCAACAAGAATTGTTATACGGTACGTACCACTAAATCTATGCAGTCTTTGACACTATCAACTATTCTACAATCCCAAGCCGCATGGAAACTGCTGACGGCTTAGTATCAAGGGTTCGCAGAATGGCAAATAGTATCAGAAAAGTAAAGAATTGAATTGGGTGTGCTTCCGTTGTCAGTTGTATCATTTACGTACATAATCTATCAAAAGCATCACGTCAAAGACCACGTAACAGCTGAAATCAGTGGAATACTCAGGAACTACCCAAATTGTACTGGTTACCCTATGTGTGAAGAACATAACAGAGCACAATTCATCGTTGCAGAAACTCGAGGATAAAAGCGCCCAAGAACACGGCAATTTTTTAATTGAATAAGATTTTCTCTTACAGTTAAAAAGTTCTTAGGTAACGTTGGCGGTCTTTCCACCAATAAATGTATAAAAGCTATTATCAGGACACTGTTTTCGGAGTTTTTGGTACGTTTGAATTGGCATGGTGTCAAGATCAAAAAAACAACATTCAATAATAGGTTATACTCTCTGATAACAAGTACCATTGTATTTTAATGAACGTAACTACTAAAACGTTGTACGGACTTGGAGTTTGCATGATGGGACTAGGGAAATAATATCACAGATGATATTGCGTTGGATTTAGCGTTGGATACCCAGAAAGTCAGAAAACCAAATAAAATCAATGTTTTTTACTAAACAAATCCTGTAAATCTGTTACTTCACATTCTTTTCCATTTCTTAATCATTTCATTTTGCATTAGACCATTAGTGGACTGGTATACTACTGATTACCAATCACCTATTTCAATCGTTTCAGGGCATTTTTTACTGAGAACCCTTGACTTTAATTTTGTTAAGACAACGGTGCTTAATAGACCAAAGTTCCGTTTATCGTCCCCTATTTTCGTGTTCACTTTTATCAGGTTCATTGTAATAATACTGTACTGGACAGTTTGGATTAACTGTCGAAATCGATGAGTTACCGTCTGATACGTTTAAATTCACAATGATAATGCTCAGTGAACTCTAAGGTTGCATATCGTTTTACTGAGTTGTTCATTGTTCCGAATTTCTTTTGCTTCAGATGACAACGATGAAGGTGACGCAAACAAACGTGAAAACAGCTACTTGTAAATGATGATTAAAATGTAAACTAATTCACTCATTCTGGCTTTTATCATTTTCGCGTAACCAGGAGAGGAGTGGAGGGACTTTGGTCCGCTCGTGATTGCGGCGATAACTGTTCATCTGTAATGCGACTCGCGATATAAGTATGCGACTTATAAGTGTCCGTAACCCTGGATATCGATTTGCTGTAACTAAGAGATCGGGAAAAAATAAATTCGGTCGTGGTGGTGGGGATGGTGTGTGTAAAGCAATTTAATTTTGTTCTCGAAACTGCAATTCCAACCTTCCAATGGAACATAAATCGCAAAAATAATTACGTGGTCGATTGAGTATCACGTCTGTCTCATTCAGGGCAGTGCCATTTATTCCTTAAGACCCGGAGTTGTAGTTTACAACTTTAGAATTCCAGTTAAAGGCACGTTGGATTGCCCATCAGATGACGCAACTTACCTATGCTTTGGAGTCCCTTCTTGCTTATGTTTTCGCATCGCAAGGAACCTCCTACTAAACATACCAAGAAGGCAGAAGCACGATAGCTTAGGCCGGCGGTGGCCAAAAGGATAAGGTCGTGGCGTTTAGACGTAAAGGTCGCGGGTTCGAATCCTCCCACCGCCGGTCAACTTCTCCACTTGGCAGCCCTCCGCCGGCCGCGATTCCCTTCCTAAAAATTGATGTACATTGTTGTTTCCGCAATAAAAAGGAAGTAAAAGATACGAAAAGATGATAGGAAGCCTTATTGCAGCACTACCTCCCTCAGAGGGAGAGCACATGCGGAAACTCTTTGCACGACACCCTATTGGCGGCCAGTTGCTATTTGACACATCTCTGGTTCTTTGCTGGCTCAGGTGACTCTGGGAGAGTCCGGCAACTGTGGCTAAGTCCCTTCTAGTCCACCTCCAGTCCATAGTAACGGCCATGCTCGGTGACTCGATAACTCTGGATTCTGACAAGATTGTCGCACGTGTCGATAGTGAGATTGACCCCCTCACTGCCACGACATGGCGCAATCTTTCGGGTGTAGATAGAGACGAGTGGTCAGAGAGGTAACCTGCTTCTCGACCCCTCCATAAGGGCCCTGCATTTAAAGAGAGCACGTGTCCCCATACCTGCTGATGTTACACTGAGGCCTCGACCAGGAAAGCCTTTACACCAGCATTCGTCGGTCATCCTTCAGCCTCATCTCCTAACGACCGGCAGATGAAACTGGTATGCCCTTGCTGGTACCATCGCCTATTCAGGTTCGAAGCAAAGAAATGTCATCAAACGTACTACCGCACGGGAAAACGCCACAGCCGGCTAGTAAATGAGACCCTGCTTTCCTGCGAACGATCCCAGTCTGGCGGTCTATTTTACGTACACGACCATATCACGAACACTTAGGATCTGGGTGACACCGGAGCGCAAGTGTCTGTCTTGCCTATTGCCCAAGCTAAGCCACGAGCATCACTGCTTTCGATGTTCGCACAGATGCACACCGAGTCGCCCGTATATATCATATTTCAAACGATTTTCAATTATTACTTAATTGCTCTTTCGAATGGACAGATTTGGTGACTAACCGTTTGGCACGTCAAATATTTACTGGCGGACTACAAACCACTGCTCGACCTAGCTGACTGAGGGCGGGCAAATTATCGTTTGCCAAAAGTAAGTTCAACGCTTTGCTCTATAATTATATTGTTCACCCTTTCCACAGTCCTTGGGCTTTGCACTACACAAGGCAACTCGTTTCGATAGTCACCGAATACCCATATACACGACATCAAAGTGTGACTTCACTGCAGGACTGTGTTTCTTAAAATGGATTTGGTGTACACGTAGCTCCATATCCCATTCGCCGTTGAATAAGTCGAGAAAATTGCTGTCACGACACCCTTTGTTATGTTTGAATTTCTGATTATGACTTGTGGATTGCTGAATGCTGTTCGAACACTCCAAAGTTTTATCGACAGTATTGCATGGGAATTGGATTCGTTCACGTTCACATCGATGATTTATTAATCGCAAAATTGAGCGCAGATGAACATGGTCAACAATTGACTCTACTGTTCCAAAGTCTATCAAATAGTGGTCCACTAGGATAATTGTGAGCCCGGCCAAATGGAACTGAAGTTTCTCGGCCACGAGATTACTCGAGAGAGCAACAAACCTAGCGAGGATAACGTGCGCGCCTTCCTCAATTATGCCATGCCTTTCTCAGTCAAGAAATTCAAAGCATTTTGGACTAGTAAACATCTATTTTCATTTTATTCCTCACGCTTGCATCACTTAGTGGGTTAGGTCCAATAATCAAATATTCTGTGATTGGCCAATTTGTTGCGACCTTATTGGCTATCCTGTCCACGCAACCGTGATTTCTTTGGATGTGTGATCAGTAAAATCTCTACCCCGCGGTTGAAAATCAGAACACCCTGCTCACCCATTGGTTTAAATTATTGCACTCTGATTGGACTGAAAATTCTGTGCAACATGATGACAAACAGAGATTTTGCACGGATTTTTTATGGGCAAAAGACGGTCCTTTTCTTTGCAAGGCCACAATTTATGTTGGCAGGCCACCTGCCTCTACTAGCTGACCTACTTTGTGTTGACCCAAGTAATCTAGTACTTATGGATGCCGCACAGTTGGCGTTTTTAGAATTCAAATTGGCATTAGCTAAGAACACGCTCCTGGTGGGCCTGAACCCATATGCTACGCTTAGTCTAGCGGCAGATGCTTTGGATTACGCTGTCGGAGCGATGCTGCAATAATTGTTCCCACATCTGGGAGGCACTAGGGTTTCTCTCTCGACGCCTTAGTCCCACGGAAGCTAGATGCAGTGCGTTTGGTCGGGGCCAGCTACCAGCACATGACGCCATCAGACATTTTTGCAGTGCCGTCGAAGATCGTTATTTCATCCTTTTCACTGACCGCAAACTGCCAATTTGCCCATTCCATACCAAGTCTGACCGGTACTGTTCGCGGGAAGTCAGACATTCATGCTGCATCTTCCAGCGGACGACGGAATGTCCTCACATCAAACACGAGTCGAACTGTGTACCAAATGCGTTATCATGCAACTAACTGAACGTCGCTACGTGTCCCCTCCTAGACCTTCTTGCCACGGAATAAGCTCAGGCACAAGATAAGGCTTGTATGGAAGCAGCTCACTCGTCATCGATCTATCGCCGTTAGTTGCCACTAGCTAAGAAAGCTGGCACGATACTCTGTGACATATCTACTGACTTACCTCAAATAGTGGTATCCTCTACTTATCGACCTCTCGTGTTCGATGCATTACATGGGCTTTTGTATTCAGGTATCGCAGCTATTCTACAATTAGTCGCTGCACGTTACATTTGGACATCAATGCACGAAGATGTTCCTATTTGGGTAAACAATATTTACAGTCCCTACAGTCGAATGTGCGGTGGCACACAGCTTCCCCCTTGGATACTTTCACTTCGCCTGATGCCGCCTTCGATCACGTTCACATCGACTTTGTCGGCCCCTTGACTCGATCACATTGTATACTTGTCTTCTTACGTGTATCAGCAGATTCACTAGATGACTGGAAACTTTTTCCACCTCTACATCACTGCCGAGTCAGTGACNGACTTGATCACATTGTATACTTGTCTTCTTACGTGTATCAGCAGATTCACTAGATGACTGGAAACTTTTTCCACCTCTACATCACTGCCGAGTCAGTGACTCGACATGTTGTAGAACCATGGATAGCTCTGTATGGCTGTCCCTCTACCGGCACTACTGACCAGGGGTAACAGTTTGAACCCAATCTATTTTCTTCCATTACCAGTATTGTAGGTGCGGAGTGGACCAGCACGACCGGTCTAGTCGAAGGTTTTCATCGAAAATTCAAAGCGGCTCTCAAATCTCAAGAGAATCCTGATTAGTCGTTACCACTGGATCGACTTGGTGTTACAATTTGCCTGAATTCAGATGTCCAATATTTGGCTGCAGAACTTGTGTTCTGCAGGACAATACGAATGGCACGGGAATTATTCACACCACAGGGTCCTGATTCACTCGTTACAAGAACACGCTACTCTCCTGTCTACATACTTGCGGAATCTGTCCCCGGCAAAATCTCGTCTACCGCCATAATAGATATTCGTTTCGACCGACCTTGATACCTGCATGGTTTTTACGATGCTTTTGTGTCACACCGGTACAGTCTGTTACCTCTGCCTACTACGACTTCGAATGAGGACAATATCCCACGTTTCGTCTCACGTTCAGGCCAGAAGCCGACTGACGCTGCTGCGTCCTCGAAAGAGCTCAAAGCCTCACATTATTCCACAGTGCACTGATGCAATGCCGCTTGCAGGTGAGACTTTCTTCTCCGGAAGCCCGTTTGTCCGGCACGTTTATGCAACCGAGGCAAACACGCTGTTCTAAATATAGGCACAAACAGCATAAGTCTAAATCTATGACACGAATTAGAAATGTTTTACGTTATTATGGTTTACATGTGACATACGTCACAGTTGCTACACTTCCTCTCGCCTCTTCTCGCTTCCATGAACTTGATTAGTTGATTCCTTCGTTGGTTCCAAAAAATCAAAGAAGTTAGCCCATTGCTCGTTCAACGGCTCGCTCTAGTAAAGTCCGGCGACTGGCTTCCTAACGTTTCAGTTAGTCTCCGGGCGTCTTGGTAGTTTGCCTTTTCTTGGCATGTTGGCCGTAATTGTATGATACCTTCTGGACTATGATCTTCGCAACCATGTCACCGGCAGCGAATTTTTTTCACGCTTAATCGTTTCACAACACCTGCACGCCAACAGTTCCGCCCGTAAGCGTCCTACGGAGCTTATGCATGCGCTCACATACCATGTTTACATTAGTCCACGCCAGAATGAGTTCACATTGTATGACTCCCCTCTCACAACTCCGCCAATCTACCAAAAGCTCCTTCAGCTCTCAAGTCGGAAACTCCTTTGGCAGCATCAGTCATTCAGAGAAAATCGATCATCCTGAGACATTGTGTTTTCTAATACCTTGACGCCTGTCATCTTTTCTGTAAAATTTGTTTTGTTGTGTATATTTTATTACACGCGAGATCTGTATGCTTCCGCTCGTACTGCACTTTCGATAGTTCTTGCCTTCGAATGGCTTCTACCATTCAACACCTCTCTGCTGGGGTTTGCAACCTCGAATACTGTCTTGTCAGTACTGCCTTGGGGCGACGGTATATATACATATATAAATAGATATATAATACAAATCCCCATTTGATTGCCTGCTCAAATCTTCTCCTCTCGGTAGACTGACAGACTCAGTCATTTGCGGTATCGGTGTCAGAGAAGACAAGATTGTATGAAATTTTCGATGTCTTCTATACGGTTAGTGTTGATTCGTTCCTTTTTAACTCGTTAATCCAGAATATCTTGTCATTTATTTGCATTAAAATGTTATTTTGTGAAAGACTTAAATGGACATGAATTTTATGCCTTGAGTGCATGTGCAATTGTCTAACACTCGAATTCCAACACCTTTTCTTGTTACTGACTCTCCGGTGCCCATCATCTTTTGTAACTACATGAAATGTCTTCAAATCTCCTTTCACTTGCCAAGTAATGCTAGCATTCACTACCAAGAAAGTTAGTCGCTCATAGATCTAGATCGACGGGTGCGTTCGAGATGCAGCCAGTCATTCTGGAAGTTTCCAGGTCCCCAAATTTAATGACTCGTCTCATTCTGTCTCGCGGTTAACGGGACCCCCTCAAACACAGGATAGATAAAATGGTTGATAAAGAATTCTTAACACTGGTAAATTTTTCTGCCTGGGCCATGTCCGTTGTCACATCACACTTTAAAAGGATGGAAGAACCTAAACCGATCGGCGGATTTTTTCTCCTAGATCGGGTCGTCAGTATTCCAGTTGTACAGAGGCTAGTTAGACTGACGTAAAGTAGTCATAACAGTTAGGGGCAAGCAGATGTAATACAAGGGAAGCATTAAGACAGTCATCTTATAGCCCTGTGAAATTGCGATGATTATGGGACTACAGTGATTAAATTCCTCCAGCAGACTGGACACCTGGACGCAAAGGTATCCTTCATCACCTACATGTTTCTGAATTCTTCTCTAAACTCACACTTCGAGATGCATCCTTACAGATTTTTCACAACCACGAGTCACGTGATTTCCAATGTGACAGTCTCAATGTAACATTTTGCAATTTTACTTTAATTTTTCCAATGCAAATTTTCAGAGTGCAATGAATAGTGCCATCTGTGAATTAAGTGACGATTCTGTTTATCAAGACAGCACCACTGTACATGCAGTCATCAAAGAAATTACATGAGGAGCGTTCGCTTTCGCTTTTTTGAGTGATTTCGAGATCAAAGTACTGCTATTAACTCTGATAAGTGTGCTTTTCACCTACTTAGGCTACTCTACTCGACTTTGGCTTGTCTCTTGCACCAGTGCCCAAAAATGTGAATGAACTTCGTTTCTTACTGGACCGCTTCAGTACTACTCACAATTTATTCCGTGTTGTTTTTACCATGGCGCAACCTCTTTCCGGCCTTTCGCCACGAACCTCATCCACTTGTTCTTCTGTACACAAAATTGTGCGCCAGATTTTGTTAGAGTTTCTCCCTAACAAGGCGAATTTGCATATTTTTCCATCGAAACTAAAGTCGTCGTTCATCACTAATGAAGCCCCGTCGCAATGGGTGGACTAAATGTCCACCCGTACCTCGAATTTCTGGCCTCTCAGTTCTTTAGAACGATGATATTCTCAGAAACAGCGAGAGGCTCTAGCTGTAATTTTGGGGGCTACGAGAATCCATGGGTGCATATTTGGTTCCCATTTCACTGTTGTGACAGATTAAAAAGAAGTTAAGTGCATGAACATTCCCCACGCTTCTCTGATAAATTGCTTTACAGGGAGGGTTCGGCGATGGAAAATTTTGCTCACTGCTTATTCCTACGATATCCATTATCAAAAAGCTGAATGAACTCCCAAAACACATTACCTGTCTCAATATGCTATCGCAAGGGTGACTCCTTCCGGAGACCGTTTACTTACTCATCTTTTCTCAGTCAATCGATTCATGAAACCAGGAAATACTATCATGCCGTCTTGTGTTTTGTTTGTAACGGGTAGAAGACATATTTCAAGCGACTTTCTTCAGACTTTTACAAGCGAAATGATGACATTTCGGTTGCCGTTGGAGCGATCATAATTTTTTGCCTTCTCAACTACGATCTGCTACCCCAACAGATTTGCATCTTAGTAATACTGGTGTAGATAAAACAAAGTTTATAGGCGAGATTAACATTCTGGTGGACTCAGCTTGACAGCTCTCTATGAAAGGTAGCCAGCTACTCCAAACAAAATGCACACAGAATTCACTCCTTGGCCCGAAACATGTGGGGCCCGGCAAAGTGATCTTGCGGACCACTGTACGCCTTTCCTGAATAACTACTAGTCTTTGCTAGCTCTTTATATTTTACCGCCTGCATTAATGAAATTACTTAGAACAAGGGCTAGAGCCAACAGCGGGTGTGAGCTGACTGTAAGTGAGAGGAACTGAATCCGCTAACTTCAGGTCCAAACACCACAACCTAATCCTCTGGACCACCGCCGCCCAGCAGCGGATGCAACGCTCGGTCGTCCCAGCCAATCACCTATGCAATTACTAGCCGGGCATGGCGTTGTTTAACTTCCATGATCTGGCGAGAACTGGTGTTTTCGGTGTCGTCTGGTCGCGGCCAATGGTGCACTTCATTATATGACCTACCTCAAATTTAACAATCCCTACCCTCCGAAATATTTTTGGCTCTAATGGAGCGTATATGTGCCGGTTAAGGATAATAGGAGTCACTCCACCGATACGAAGGTTGACAATCTGTTGAAATCTGCAGGTTTTCGGCACTTGTTAAACGCCAAACGGCACCCCAGTCTAACGGTGTAACTGAGAATTTTGTACGTGCATCGCCAAGCCAAACAATTCCTGCACAGTTGATGAGCTTTATCGGCCGGTTGACAACTTCTGAATGCAAAACCGTAGTTCGGTACACGGTACTACTGGCAGCGGTCCATCTGTACTGCGGGACTGCTGCCAGTTATTCAAGAAGGGTGCATTTTAAACCGATTAACTATGTCTGTAGTCCTCCAAGGTCATCTTACATCTAGGTTATGAAATGATACTGTCAGAAATCATCCTACTGAATCAGTTTGCCAAAAGGTTGTGCCCAATTCTTAATCTTACCAGCGGTTTGCTGCATTGCGGACATGTCAATCAAATTTTCTTTTACCCCTTTTATGATTTTTCATGTGTCAAGGCTGATCTCAATGACTCCGAGTCCCCTTCAAATGTCATTGATTCCAATAAAATATTCACACTGGCAGAACCAGTATAGTTTTGAACGGCTTTAAAACAAAGAACGTCTTGGTTACAAAAAAAACTCGGAAAGTCATTTAGGGTATGGTGTGCATGTCGAATGTAATCTACCATGTACTGCATATTGTTTTGCTAATTCTACAACCTTAGGGTTGCGAAGAATAAAGTTTCGTTAGTTGTTTACCGTCGTCTTCTTTTGCTGTGAGATTTTAGCCGGATTTCGTTCACGTCAGTGTTACCACTTCTCAATTTTGAGTTATATCAGAATATCACCATTTGTTATCATTAGTTCTGAATTTTCTGAGTGATATGCCTTCTCCCGTTGGTGTTGACACAATTTTGCCCATCTTACGATCGTTAATTTAATGAACGGCTTTGGAAGATATCTGGCTGACCATGAGGGCACCGTATAACTCTGATAAGCAGTTCAACGAAAGAAGAGGTGGACGGTGAAGGTGTATTTTTTGTTATAAACTTCGCGCGTTTACCAAGAGAAGGAATAATTAAAATAACCCATTTGAAGCCAAGTCCTTCTTTGTGATGAATAAGTTCTTATCGGCTTGGAAGCTATACACCTGTCACGGCCTTCTAGGTAATCAGGAATATCAGAAAGCGTAGATTGTACTGTGAGACTGTCGTGAATTTTTTAAATGACATAACCATGATGGTGGGTTGTTAAGCCTTTCGCAGCACACACAGCATCTCCTGACTCAGACGTAAGCTGTGGAGTTCTAGTGGGAACACGTGTGGTATATGCGAATGAGACGCCAGATATATCGGGAAGTTTTTACGAGTAAAAGAGTTTTGTCCCTGATTCTAGTGACGGAGGAATAGAGGAAAACCTGAGGGCGTTGCGGCACCAACTAGCCGCGCACATGATTCCTGATTGAATGATGCAGCACGGGACACCCGTAAATTAGGGCTTTCTTATATTGACA
>LUCM01007680.1:0-11991 GCA_008360955.1 Fasciolopsis buskii | reverse complement strand
TGATGTAAATTTTCAAATTGATATTTAATACATTTCCAGACAGCAATGCTGCTCTTATTTGGTTTTGCTGCATACCGTTGCGTTAGGAAGGGGAAGTTGGGTATACCGACCGACCCAGGGACAATATGGGCGTCATTACCTCACATTTAGATGTAGGTTGCGCGTCATAGGATTTCATTGTGCGGGCGTTTATATTAGTCTTCGCAAGCTTTATTAGATTTTGTGGGGAGCTGTTGCGAAATGCATACCGGGTGTGTGCCGACGTTTTGGCAAAGCGGTCTACAAAACGACCCCTAGTTGCAGCGAAATGCCTGTTTTGTGATCGGTTTTGGAGTCTACGAGGGGTCGGTTCGGGGATAGTTTCGTTACTGTTTCGGGGCGTTTTGGGTTCGTTTGTGCTGACTGCGGTTAACAAGAATCTGGTTAGGAAGAGTCAGATCAAAGAAGCGGTGTGATTCAAGGTCTTTTGCTGGAGAATCCATGATAGCTTTTGCTTATCGAAATAGAAAATATCAAAAGGCAGGAAACACCAAAACGATAGTGTTAATGTATCGGATAACAAAACTACATTTAACACGACGACAGATGACAGAACAGACAGAACCCGGTTGACAGAACTCGAGCCGTTTTTTGTTTTGAGCGAGCGTGAGGAAATTTTGGGAATGAAATGTACGGATTACCTTTAAATCGTTGGCTACCTTCGGATACGCAGGCAAATGTGTAGTTAATACACATTAAAAGGAGGGAGGGTCGCATAGCGTCCCCGTGATCCGTTTGACATCGAGGCGTCAGCTGACAAGTACCAACCGGTCTCAACTACTTAGAACCGGCCATTAACACATGAAGGAAACCAGGAGAGGTGAGGCTGGTGGCTTCAAAGTGGCAAATGCTGGAGACAACATATATACAGGGTTCGCAACCCAAAGCCTTCTTTTTATCAAGGCAGACTAAGAGATGACCTGTGGTTATTCCGGGATCAAGTAAAAGCACTATAGGGTAGAACTGACAAACTGATCAATGTCGCAGCTTGATAAACCCGCGTCGGTTGTCATGAAGAAAATAGCTTGGAAGTAGTTAATTTCGCATATGTGGCTTGGCTATTACCTCAATGATCCTACAGATTTCGGAGTTTTGGTTGATGGGTCCGTGGCTACCCTTTTAGTGGTAGCAGCCATCCGTTTATTGTGAGGGAACGGTGATGGACGTCTTCCGCTGATTAAGCGCACTAAAGTTTCTCATTCATAAAGTAACCAGGTTTAAAGGAAAAGAGAGAATTTTTACGCCTCGAGGCGACTGACGGTAGGAGATGCCATTAGCCTCGATACGGCAAAATGGTTTCGTTTTGGTAAGGGGGTTATAATAGGGTCTTGGAGGTTTGGATGGGGATGACTGTGAGTTAAGTAAAGGGTCTGGGTTTCGAGATAGTTTTCTTCTGTAATGCTAAGAGCATTATGCGGGCAGCAAACCCATATAACAAGATAGAAGTTTCCAGTTGAATGGAAGTTGTTTTGAAGCGCGGTGAGTTTGTGCTTCATGGCGATAAGTCGTTGGATTTAAAGATTTTACTGCTGCACAAGATGACGATGTGCAGCCATGAAAGGGATACTGTAGAATGAATCATTGTCCGTTTGATGAATTTGGGGCCGGGAATGAGTGTTCCAGTATAGAGCGCCGGTTTTTTGCTTCTGGTTGATTACCTCATGGCCCAAGGAGAGTAATAGACTGAATGTTCTGGGACGATCTGGGCAGCGTATGGCAGTGCATAACTGAATAGCATTCTCTTGTGCTCACTGCCGTTGCAGTTCACCAATGCATCACGACTGATATAGACGAGACTGAAGGTGAAGAACAGATTAAACATTGTCAAAGCAAGTGGGCCGCACCCATTTATCATTTGCTATCAGGGAGATAGCATTTACTTGGAAGATTAAAGTCCCCGGCTATACACTTGGTATTACTTGGGTACTGTAGCTGAACCGTAAATGGATTTCATGCGTTCAAGTCTTGTTCTTGAGGATGGTATACGCAGCCAGTGAGTATTTGTGATCTTTGGTCGACAGGATCACTAATTTTGCAGTGTGAGAGATGATTTATGAAATGTGCAAAAATTGGGCCCATTAGGTTTGCGAAGCTTTCTAAACCATATCCGAAACAACCGAGCTGAAAATAGATTATTATTAACGACACCATAATCTTTATGCTTCTCGAATCCTGGGGAGAATGCGCAAGGAAAATCAAATTTTACTGATATCCTGTTTAGGAATTACGGTGGAACAGGTTCCTCAGACGGCTATGGAATAAATCTGTACGTACTCCTGGGGCACTTGAGAAACCCACCTAGAATAAAGATCAATGTCTGCAACGTACTACGCATGGCTCGAAGGCGGGAGTCAAAAACCAAAGATGAATCTCCGAGCAAAATAATATAGGACCTTTTGCGGGCTGTGCCAAGTTAAGTGCGATGCGCACGGTCATGATGAACTTGCGAATCGTTGAAGAAAATAAGTAAATATGAACGTGCAAGGGCTAAAAAATCAATAAAATAATTACTGATAAAATTACATAGATGACATTGGACAGAAGGTCAGTTAACGATTAAGTTCAATGAAAGTTCAGACTTGAAAGCATTTTGCCCTAATGTGAATTTCGTCTGTGATTAGGGTGGCCATTTTTCCGAGCGCTTTTTGAACATGAGTCCGAGTAGAAAAGGCTCGCTAAGACTAGCCGTGTTTCGTAGATACTCCCCCTAACCTCCTGGGGAGAGTCCGACTTAAAGGGGGAGTTGCTGACTCTTCAGGGAACTTGAAGACCCCGGGCTACTCGACAATGACTGCCAGATGGGAGAAGGAAGGGGCGGAGCCACCCAAACGTTTACCCTAGTAGATTTTGTGTTTGCCTCTTAATCTTGTAGCCAATGCACGTTTATGGTTCCCTGCAGTTTTTTTTGCATCAAGGCTGTGGAAGAGCTAAAAATTATCCTCTAGTGAGGGCAGTCGACATAAAACGTGCAAAGCATGATTAAGGAAAATACTCCGAATAGCATCATCTTGCATCATTATTCATGACGCCACAGTTTTTCGTGCCTTACGGCTTACTTGCTTATGTTTACGTGAAAGTTCGATTGCTCGCAATTGCATCCCGATTTTTGCACTTATTGTTTCACAACCCGTATGAATCACGTGCAAATTTCCGTACAAAGGCATTGGCTCTCGTTATAATCCCTTGGGTTAGCACTTTTGAGGTTGGTTTGTACTTGTGTATCGATTAGCTTTATAATCCAGGATTGTAGAATATACTAATTAATTGAGTTTTAGTTTGGGATTTACTTTTTGCTACACATTGTTCAGAAGCTCCCTACAATACTCAAGTTGATCGTTTCGGGATGAGAGAGTAGTCAAAAAGCCAAGAAAAACCACACGTTTAACATGGCCAAAAGGCAAACCGGCAATTTGCTGGCAAAATTCTGGGTGCTCTTGATTTCGTTAGGCCCGTTGGATCTATCAGTCCTGCTAGTGCCGGGTTCATATTTTTATAATACTAACTGCAAGGGCACTGATGCTGATAAGCGTAGAACCGAGGACTTAAAATACCACTTAGCAACCACTTAAGATCAAGCAAGGACAGTAGAGGGTCCGAGTGTTAGGGGGGTAATGATATTTTGTCATCGGTCAGCCTGGGGACATAGGTCGAATGGAGAATAAAGGTCATGCTGTCATCATTCTTCTCATTCCTCCAACACAATCGCCGTTCGACTTATCCGGGGTGGGGTTTTCGGCGTTTGGTGGGTTCCCCAACCATCACGGGAAGTTTATGGATTTGTTCGAACATTTTACGGAATCCAAGGTATTGGCCTTGGGCCAAAGAAGTTGTATCCTGCATAGTATTGTCGAGGATGAGTAAAGGAGGCGATTGCTGGAGGCCCCATTTTGTAAGCTGCTCAGAGTTTTACTAATGATGATAATAGCAATAATATTGGCACATTTCTCGAGGTTCGCTGAGGATCATGCATGTAAGGAATTTCGTTTGGTCGTTAGATGCAGTGAAATTTTGAAAAGAAAGGTAATTTGGCGGTACTATGGACTTGAAATTGGGCAAATATTATCAGTACCGCATATGGCCAGGCGAAGGAAATACTGAGAGAGTCGTTCAGGCAGTAGTTCAAGGTTGTTTGAAATCCAATCGACGACGTACTTTTGGAGGTAAAAGAAATCAAAGAAGGTTTCACCAAGTCTGGCCTATATATAAATATTGGAAACCATGCTATAGCCGTAAATCACTTGGACTGCAAGTCTTAGCTGGATGCAATACACTTTGGAAGGTGTCGTCTGCTTTCTGTCAGTGCAGCCACAGAGCCGCTGAACCAAACAAATTGAAGCCATATATAATAGTCACCGTGGGGTTCCTTTCGGGAAATTTTGGCGCAACAAGTATTTGTTCTTCCGAATAGCTTGTTCAACCAAACGTTGACCGCCAAGCGCGGTCGCCATTTGTGTGTTGCTCACGCATGCCCCGCTTGCACGCCCTGGCAAAATATACCCAACCCCCTACCGCCTCTGATTGTAGTCTACTTGTGCCGGTCGAGTGTCATGGTTGTGAGCATCACAGTCGCACAGAGCCGGGTAAGAGTGATGCACAGTTGGTCATGACGGTTAAGGACAAGCAGACGTAATATGAGATCCGCCTTAAGACAAGTCTTACAGACCTGACGGATTGGCAGCAGTAGTAGTAGCAGTAATATAGTGTATTACTCGAAAACTCTGAGGGGCGTGCTTGGTTGCATGATCAATCGTTACAGTGGCATACCACAACCCATCGAGCATCATATCTCCAAGATGGGGTTAGAAAATGGATGAGGAAATATTATACATGGTTACTGGCAGGCTAACTTGAGCAATATTTAGCCCATTGCTTTGCGTCTAACTGCACAAATAGCGCTTATCGTAGGCACAAAATTCAGTTGGATGACATGGCTGATGTCAAGANGAAATCAAAGAAGGTTTCACCACGTCTGGCCTATATATAAATATTGGAAACCATGCTGTAGCCTTAAATCACTTGGACTGGAAGTCTCACTTGGATGCAGTACACGTTGGAAGGTGTCGTCTGCTTTCTGCCAATGCAGCCACAGAGCCGCTGGGCCAAACGAATTGAAACCATAGTGACCGTGGGGTCCCTTTTGGGGAATTTTGGCGGAACAAGTATTTGTTCCTCCGGATAGCTTGTTCAACCAAACGCTGACCGCCAAGCGCGGTCACCATTTGCGCGTTGCTCACGCATGCCCCGCTTGCACGCCCTGGCAAAATATATCAACCCCCTACCGTTTCTGACTGTAGTTTCCTTGTGCCGGTCGAGTGTCATGGTTTTGAGCATCGCAGTCGCAGAGACGGGCAAGAGTGAAGCACAAATGGTCATAACGGTTAAGGACAAGCAGAGGTAATACGAGATCCGCCTTAAGACAAGTCTTACAGACCTGACGGATTGGCAGTAGCAGTAGTAGCAGTAATATAGTGTATTACTCGAAAACTCTGAGGGGCGTGCTTGGTTGCATGATCAATCGTTACAGTGGCATACCGCGACCCATCGAGCATCATATCTCAAAGATGGGGTTAGAAAATAGAGGAGGAAATATTATACATGGTTACTGGCAGGTTAACTTGAGTAAAATTTAGTCCATTGCTTTGCGTCTAAATGCACAAATAGCGCTTATCATAGGCACGAATTTCAGTTGGATGACATGGCTGATGTCAAGATGTGACCGAAGTGTTCAAAATTTAAAAATTTAATAAAATGTCCACGGGAGGTAACCTGCGGCAAACAAGGTCAATGAATCATAAGTGACGGATGGAAAATTTGCGGACATGACTAAAACGAATGGATGGATACACGGAATTGGACAACAAACTAGTAACATCAAAATGAGGCTGGAATCTAAAGATCATGCACTGTACGGTGGCTTTTGCAACCAAAGAAATATAAAAAATCCGTTTGGAAGCGTGGAGTCGAGCAGAATAATGACGTGCTTTACGGAGACCCATTGCTCGAAGGCGATACGGGAAAAAGCGTCATCAAATGCGAGGAGGAAAATGCAGAGAGGTACGTAATGCGGTAAATGAAATATCCAATGGCAGTGTGAAATGCGGCCGACTCATTTTGTCCCCCTTCATTAGCTGATTGGAATTTTAATGGTCACATTGAGAATAATACCCCAAGGGGGGATTGGAGCAGGCATTCCGGGGATATGATGACAAATGAATGGCAGGGTTTATACGTGGGTAATTTACTAAATGTTCGCTGTTAACGTCATAGGCGTGCTATCAGCAGCTAGGTCAAGGTACGTAGTGAGAAAGATTTGTCTGTTCATGGCAAGTTTCCTTTGGAGATCACGTTACGCGTCTTCTAGTTCCGAGCGGCCCGAAATTTGCCGTCGGCAAATCATGCTGGCTAACGTTATCGATCTCTCTTTGCACGGCCTAAAAAGTAGTCCTTTTTGACCGACCTGAGCGGTGATCGCGGTGCATCCAGAGAGTCTAAAGTGATGAAGGAACCGGCAGTCTGGAAAATACTCCAGCTGAAGAGTTATGGTGTGTGGCAAAGAAAATTTAAATAGACAAATAGAAGGTCCGATATATATGAGAGTGAATGAGAAAGCGGGAATGACATTTTATTTGCATGTCTATGAGTTGCAAAGCATAAAGTGTAGTGGTGTGCCAAGGGTGAATCCCCCTTTAAAATGTTTCGGACTAATCCACTTACCCAGCATAGGCCAATTAGAAATGGGGGAATGGGTCAGAGCTTGGGCCTTGGATAACTTGGTGATTGGGATCAGGTCAGAAGGTAAGATACGCTTTTTGCCCTGGAGAGTTCGAAGGGTAGTAGGCTGAGATAAATCCGAAGCGTTACGGCGATGGGGGAAATTGAAACGAAGGCAAAACAATTCGTTCGCTTGGGGGTATCTATATAAAAGAAATCTAAGTGGATGGCTTGTCATCACTGCTTGAAGGCAGCACAGCGAAGGTTAGATGGAGGCCGTAGCTAGTATATTTTACGGTTAAAAAAGGGATAAAGTAATAGGTCGGAGGATTTGCTGTCAGCTAGTCTTAGAATAACCACTACTGGTAGGTCACTGGCCTCTTTTATTTCAGCTGCGTGATGGCAAGCGTGCACCTGTGAAAGAGGAAACGAGTGGCGAAGAGAGTGTGAAGGAGTTTGTGCATGATACTATGAGAGCTGTTGCATAGGTCCTAAGCATACGTGCCCGGCCTGCATTTGGAAGATAGGGGAGGCGGGGTGAAAACTTAGGTGGGCGGGACCAAGATATACGTGAACACCCTAGTGCGCTAATACTCCACTAAGTCTACAGAGTAAGAATTAGCGGCTAATCGGGCGAACGCGGGCAACGCGGGATTCCACCCTTTGCATGATCGGGTCTAGCCTGGTGGGAGACAAGTCCAACGCCGATGGTGGCCCATTTTCTTTAAAGTCCGGTTTCAACTTTTAATATTTTTTCCTGACAGAGGAGTGGTTGAGCCCATATAAGAACTTGTCACAACTTCTCAGTCCGGTGATAAGTTTCTGCGCATTGGCAGTTTTTTCGAAACTTCTGTGGGTGGCCTACTTTCCCCACGTTGGCAAGTCATGGCATTGTCGCTGTTGCCATGGGGGTTTCATTTCAAACGATTGTGGAAGCGGGAAGTAGAAATGATCAGTCACAGGAAGGAGCACAACTGTTGTTGTGAAGCACTTGCCGGGGATACGAACGAATCATTACAAAGCCTGATTCCGCTTCATCATTTAGGCAGGTCAGGTAAAAGAAAAACAACTAATATGGAAAGTAACGATTCGTTGTTTTTGTGTGGTCGAATGACTGGGAGGTGTAAAGACAAACGGGACAGGGTGAATCCCGTGAGAAAGAACGCAGTGAAAGGGAGAAAGCGATCAACGAGGCAACTGCACTGCTTCTTTAAAAGAACGGAGTGTGACTGGATGAGAACGGTAGAAAGTAAGTAAACGGCACAGGGCAATAACTTACTAGACAATAATCTCCAAACCAAATCCAATGCCGTCTTTTCAAATAGTAATTTTGATACCAGATCCAGATTTCAAAATTGGGATTGTGGGGTAGAAGACAGAGTCAGCTTGGGTGCTTAAAAATCCACAGTTAACTCAAAAGCTCGCTCTTCGGAGATGTGGGCGTTGGGCAGTTGAAGGTCCTGGAAGACACTTAGGTAAGCATTTAGGGCAGCCTTAAAACTGTATTGGTTCTACATGAACCGAATTCTAATGGAAATTTTGTTCCGAAGCTTGCCATAAACAGCAGAAAAAAAAGCAAGCTCGAAGTGGATTTGGCGATCTCTGCATGGATATACAGAGACCGGTCACGAGGGGGAAGGGCCTGGAAGAGGAAAATATAGGTGGTTCGGTGGAGAAGGGAAGCCTATTCACCAGGTTATATAGAAAAGCTAGGCTAACTTCTAGTCGTCATAGCCAAAGTGGCCCACGTTTGAGGACTAACCAGCGGTTTTTGTAACTCAGGATCGTCTACCAGCCCATCACTGTCTTGGTGAGGCGTCCCTGAATGCGGTAAACGGAAATCCTATTCGAATTTGACAAGCCAGAGTATAACAAATTGCCATACGCACGGAGTAGTGGAACGTGTGCCTGACAAATGTTGAGGATGCTGTCGGACAGTTTCATTGTGCGAAAAACCGAACTCGCACTTCTCCTAAATTTATCCGATGAGAATAACCGCCTGCCCTGAGAAATTTCGAGAGGCTGAGTAGTTGAGACGAATCGTGGGATAGGAGATCGGCGTAGCAAAACTGGATAATAATAATACTGTGTATTTCTCGATTTGCGAGGAGCATGCGCATGGCAAGATCAGATTTTTACAAGGATGATGCACAGGAAATTTAGATGATAGAGATGGAATGGGATAAGATGGTGGGAGCAATAATGAGTTATTTTAGAGGCTCACTGAAAGGTTAAATGAGGTGCTGCAAAGCAATAGGGGAATTACAAGTACGCCAGTAAAAAGCAAAAAGTAGAAAACTCAATTTTTAAGACCAAGAAATAGTTTCCTGGGACTGTTTGCAATTAGCGGACTACGAGTCATCTCGTGTTTAAGTGCACTAAATGTGCTTATTGCTAGCGCACAACATGGACGGAGCCCGACGGTGGATTTGATATACGGATAGAGACACCAAACGTCGGGAGCGCTACGTAATGGACGGAATCGTGAAGCTNTAAAGTGATGAAGGAACCGGCAGTCTGGAAAATACTCCAGCTGAAGAGTTATGGTGTGTGGCAAAGAAAATTTAAATAGACAAATAGAAGGTCCGATATATATATGCGAGAGTGAATGAGAAAGCAGGAATAACATTTTATTTGCATTTCTATGAGTTGCAAAGCATAAAGTGTAGTGGTGTGCCAAGGGTGAATCCCCCTTTAAAATGTTTCGGACTAATCGACTTACCGAGCATAGGCTAATTAGAAATGGGGGAATGAGTCAGAGCTTGGGCCTTGGATAACTTGATGATTGGGATCAGGTCAGAAGGTAAGATATGCTTTTTGCCCTGGAGAGTTCGAAGGGTAGTAGGCTGAGAGAAATCCGAAGTGTAACGGCGATGCGGGAAACTGAAACGAAAGCAAAAACAGTTCGTTCGCTTGGGGAGTATCTGAATAAAAAAAGCTAAAAGGATGGCTTTTCATCACTGACTGAAAGCAGTACAGGAAGGTTAGATGGAGGCCGTTGCTAGTATATTTTATTTAACAAAATGGATAAAAGAATAGGTCGGCGGATTTGCTGTCAGCTAGTCTTAGAATAACCAATACTGATAGGTCACTGGCATCTTTTGTTTTAGCTGTGTGATGGCAAGCGTGCACCTGTGAAAGAGGAAACGAGTAGCGAAGAGTGTGTGAAGGAGTTTGAACAAGATATTGTGAGAGCTGTCGCAGAGGCCCTAAGCATACGTGCCCGGCGTGTATTTGGGAGATAGGTGGGGTGAAAACTTAGGTGGGCGGGACCATATATATGTGGACAACCTAGTGCGCTAATACTCTACTAAGTCTACAGAGTAAGAATTAGCGGCACATCGGGCGAACGCGGGCAGTGCGGGATTTCTCCCTTTGCATGATCGGGTCCAGGCTGATGGGAGACACGTCCAACGACGAAGGTGGCCCATTATCTTTAAAGTCCGGCTTCAATTTTAGTATTTATTTTTTCCTGACAGAGTGATTAAGCCCATATAAGAATTTATCACAACTTCTCAGTCCAATCATAAGTTTCTGCGTATTGGCAATTTTTTAGAAACTTTCAGAAACTTTCCCCACGTTAGCAGGTCATGGCGTTGTCGCTGTTGCCATGGGTTTCGTTGCACAGGATTGTGAAAGCGGAAATTAGAGGTGATCAGTCACAAGAATGAGCACAACTGTTGTTGTGGAGCACTTGCCGGGGATATGAACGAATCACTACATAGCCTGATTCCGTTTTATCACTTAGGTAGGTCAGGTAAAAGAAAAATAACTCGCATGGAAAGTGACGATTCGTTGTTTTCGTGTGGTCGAATGACTGGGAGGTGTAAAGGCAAACTGGACGGGGTGAATGTCGTGAGAAAGAATGCAGTGAAAGAAAGAAAGCGATCACCGAGTTAATGGGAGTTCTTGGGACGAGGCAAGTACACTGCTTCTTTAAAAGAAGGAAGTGTGACAGGAGGGGAACGGTAGAAATGAAATAAACGGCAGAGGAGATTAAGTTAAGAGACAATAATCTCCAACCCATATCCAATGACGTCTTTTTATATACTATTTTCCGATACCAGATCCAGACTTCAATATTGGGATTGTGGGGTAGAAGAAGCAGTCAGCGTGGGTACTCAGAAATCCATAGTTGACTCAAAAGCTTGCTCTTCGGAGATGTGGGCGTTGGGCAGTTGAAGGTCCTGGATGACACTTAGGTAAGCATCTAGGGCAGCCTTAAAACTAAGTTGATTCTGAATGCAACGAACGCTAACGGAAAGTTTGTTCCAAAGCTTGGCATAAACAACAAGAAAGAAATGCGAGCTCGAAGTGGATTTGGCGATCTCTGTATGGATGTATAGAGACCGGTCACGAGAGGGAGTGGCCTGGAAGAGTAAGATATAGGTGTTTCTATGGAGAATGAATGCCTATTCACCAGTTTATGTAGAAAGGCTAGGTTAACTTTCAGTCGTCATAGCCAAGGTGGCCCACGTTTGACGACTAAGCAGCGGTTTCCGTGGGCCAGGGTCGTCTACCAACCTGGCACTGTCTTGGTGAAGCGTCCCTGAATGCGGCAAATGGAAATCCAATCCGACTTTGACAAGCCAGAGTATAACAAATTGCCATTCACACGGAGTGGTGGAACGTGTGCCTAGCAAGTGTTGAAGATGCTGTCGGATAGTTTCATTGTGCAAAAAACTGGACTTGCACTTCTCCTAAGTTTACCCGATGAGAATAACCGCATGCTCGGAGAAATTCAGAGAGGACGAGTAGTTGAGATGAATCGTGGGTTCACATGTGATATGAGATCGGCGTCGCAAAACTGGATCTTTAGGTAGTGTACAGATATATGCGAACATTCCTCTTTTATCGACAGGCTAGCAGGCAACGATATCAGGTGGTACGTTCGTTCACCTTGCCCTGAAAAGTAGCAGACCAACGAAACCATCCACCAGCCGGGTAAAATACATTGCGAAAGGTCATAGACAGTTGCAGCCTATAGAGAGTACACATGTCAATTTAGCGTGACTGACCCCATCAAAGAGCGCTGGAGAGCAGCACGGAACCCCACAGCCCGCCATGTTTGCCTGAGAAACCGCACGGGGAAATTTATTGCCGGAAAAAAGACTGCTGCGGCGAACTTTGACCAGGCGGACAGCATAAACTGTTTCAACGGGCAGTGCTGGTTCCACTCCAGTACATTTCAAAGACCGGTGTAGTTTCATCGATTTCTCAGATTACCCAAGAACCAATTTG
>LUCM01007679.1:338324-377166 GCA_008360955.1 Fasciolopsis buskii | reverse complement strand
CCAGGAGCTACTGTTGTTGAAACTCTAGAATGGACTTCTAACATTTTCACCTGTGCAAAGAATCTTCGCTGGTTGTCATTTCGAATCAGGAAGCTTCTACATTACCAGGCAACGTAAAGCGACATTTCCCAATTTGTATACCAATGTGTTTTTCGCCAATCCTTCTTTGCTGTTCTCCTATTATTTTCCCAGGTTTACTTAAGAATGACTTTAAAATTAATCGCCGTTTTTTATCAATTAGTAGCCCGATTTCCTACGCACCGCTAACTGAGTTGTCCTTCGATCTATTTATCGGCACTTATCAGCCTGTGAGAAGTTTGTTCTCAAAATTCTTTCAGATCCCACGCATCCCTTGCAGAACGATATTTCAAAGTGCCGCTCTCGTATTCCAAAATCGACATCTTTAGGAAATCCAATGTTCCATAGTTAGCAAGGATTCTGACAAACCGTAGCCGTGTTCTAGTCAATTTCCTGAGCAATCTATCTGAGTGTGTGCTGATTTTTCCTCGATCATTGTACAGTTTTTCCTGTTTTTTTAGTTTTCCCCTCGCAGCTTTTGACTGACATGCAAAATTACTTTTTGCACGCAAAATTCTATATAATACAGTAAAATACAATAGTAGAGCTAGAAAAAGAATAAAGTTCGTCAATAATCACCAGCTTTGTACTCTTGAGAAAGGAAAGTCTGTTCCGTTTTTAATATTTGAAAATTAAATGGGACAGCATGAAGAGGGGTCGATAGTCAATTTTTCTCGCTGCACTTTGCCGACTATGCACCGATATTTTGCACGTTCTTTAAATGGTTGTTTTTTCTCAAATGAGAGGATTTTTAAGTCTCAATGAAAAAGTCACAATCAAAATAGTTTCGGAAGGTTTCGGAGAGTGAAAGCACCCCAGCAGCCTCGTCCGAGTAGAGGCAGCGAGAAATCCACTACTTAAGTTGAAAATATACGGCCACGGTAATAAAAAGAGCAGCCGACTACATTGCCTGCCGAAAGCGCTGTTGTTAACCTTTAAAAAATCACGTACCTGGATTTTAATGACTATTTCATGTTCCCAAATTTTTAATTAAAAATTGCACTTGCCAGCTGGTAGCGATGCTCTACATGCCAAGTAGAACAAATTCAGTGTTTCTTCAATATCATCAACAGGTCCACATTTGGGCGAAATGAAGGAAACTTAGATGTGTACCTTGTCTGTTACGATCCACCGACCACCTATTTGCCGCTAAAAAATGCGCAAAATCGAGTCCGCTTTCCTATCGAGAACCGGCGAATATCAAAATAATAACGAAAGCTTCTTTTGAAATTCTGACAGTCTGTGTTGGTCGTGGCTCAAACTGCTTCGAACTTCGGAAAAAATCATAGCATTTCGTCGTCCACAGTTGCTGATTTGCACACCTAACAGCCTCTGTATTTTGCAGTAACTTAGCTCGGCTTCGCTTTGATATGCTGTGAATTTTCATTGAAAATATCGTGCATTTTTCACTAATTTATTTCGTTGTTTCATTATCTTCTGACCGGAAACCGGAGGAAAATTACGGCTTTTAATCTTTCCGACATGATCATTTTGGTATGAATTTTATTGTCTGAGCAATTCATGAATAGTTTAACCTAACTATACGGCTAGCGGTCCATTTGAAAACGATATTGCAAGCAACCCCATGGCTTTTGCTGTTCAAGTTAACTGAGTTTGGTTCAATAGACTAATGCATCGGAGAAAATGTTACATGTGAACACTTTACTGTTTACCAACAGAAAACAGTCCAGTCGCATAAAAAAAACAAAAGCGCATTAGGTTTGATAAGCAGCACTTTCAATCGTTCACCTCACTCTTGTTCGTTTGAAACCCATACGTGGGATGGTGTATTCGTAAGGGCGAGCACCGACCAATTAGTTTGACTGTGCTTTGTTACAAACAAATTATTTGGACACCGGGAAGTAACTTTTGTTTAGCTAGCCAAAATTGAATTGCAGCATTTGTCAAACGTCAGGATCCGTTACAAATTGATGAGACTGTACATTCTGGGTTAAGTGATGTTTGTTCCAATTAGGTGAGGATGGAAGTTGCAAAGTATAGCGGGTCGTCCTGAATAGGTACACATAAGCAATGAAAACTAGTTGATTGCAAGTAATTTCTGATGATATTGCTGCTTTTATAGAGATGCACAGAAAAACGAACGGCGGAAATCAATCGATAACATGATGAAAACAGAGAATGTACAGGAATAACACGGTTGTTTATGAATTGTGCCTATTTTACATAAAAATCACAAATTGCTGTGCGTTTTGGCTTCGCCAAGCTGTAATAACTAAACACATATTTGTTTAATCTAATCAATCCGGTAGTCTAACATTTCATCTGCTAATCACTGTCTCTGCACAAGTTTTCAAATGGTTCGGATCATACGCGGCGAAAACACGACGAATAAAATTAGTTCAATTGATACTCTCCCCCTGAACCTATATAGGGCCTGCTTTTGTTGTTTTTTTATTACTAATAATTCATATTTATTTCTCTCTTCTATTATTCTCGAGCACAATCTATTTGTTATTTGTAGTGCTCCTGCTGTCGGACTGTCGGTTTATTTGTTCGCAAACTAATTTGGTATTAGTACCATCATGGTGGTTAATTAACTTCCATAAAATGCAAACGCTTTGCGTCACTGGTGTACACCTTCTCCGAAGCTTTGTCTGAGTGTGTTGGGGAAATCGTGTGAGCAATGACGAAGTGTGTCGTCGCTTGCCGGGGACAGACATCCATCCCACGACTGAGGGGATCGCTCTTCATCGTCCCAGATAGTATGGATGAGTATCGGGTATGGCTGATCATTGACTACGTTCTTGTTCTTTTTTGCACCGGTTGGGCAAGGCTGGATGAACTGACACGTCGGTCAGATTATTAACTGACCTAGCAGTATGAAGGTGTTAGGTTCGATTTGGTCTAGGTTGGTGCTTCCCAACTTCTTGATAGTGGTCGAAGAGATGCGGATTTTTGTTGGTTGAAGAACTTGTGACAGATGTGCTCAGGTTGGAAATCGGAGGAGTGACTGCTGTCTGGCCCATGGCCAGAATGTGTCCCCCCTTCAAAAACATTAACAAATAAACCAACAAATACTCACAAAATGTGTGCAGTGGAAAACACAAGAAAACAATTGGTTTTGTCGATGTTTATTATTTTCCTCTTTCATCTGAATGTTGATTTGCTAGCACCATGATCGTTTTGCAGTCGATTTATTATGTATATATAAACGTACATAAGCCTACCAAGCTAACATTATACTTGGTCCATTAGAAAGAAACGACAACTTCTCTACAAGAAAATAATAATAAATGGTTCTTTTCTTCTTGTAAGGTAATTTATCGGATGGCTGAAAAGTTTACATCTTACCTTTTGCTGCTCGCTGGATTCCCGTATACTCTCACTTAGAAATGACCTGCAGTTTTGGAAACCGGTTTCATTTATGGTTAGTTTTATTAGACATGGAATATCTTTTTTCTTCAAAGAAAATGGCCTTGTTCTGACTGCAATAAAACTAGGCTCGGGTGTTGTGCAAGTAAGCTACTTTTTGCACGACGCAATAACCCGTCTGAGTGACGGGAGTGTGCTAGATAAACTTTGTGAAACGGATATAGGAACCAAATGCAAGCCTATTAGTGGCAAATAAAACATCTCTTATATCTCACACTTTCATTATCACGCGTCTAGTTCGAGGCCAGATAAAATATTAAAATATTGAGGCTGAATCAAGCTAACCTTAAACAAACTCTCAAGAAATGTTTGTAATTCAAAAACTGTCTCATTCGCAAGTTGTATGCTGCCGTTATTTGCACCATTATGATATCCGGGTATCTGCAGGCTAGTATAGCATGTCTCCAAATGTGATCAGTTCACATGGCAAATCCTGATCTCTTTTTGCAGGCGCCTGTTTACCACTAAAGAGGAAAACTGGTTGCGAATGCCAAAAACAAACTCAACAGTCAAAGTGAAAAAATAACCCGCGAGAAGAACTAACAGAAAACAAACTTGCAAACTTACACTGTCACGGTGTGTTAGCATTTCGATCATTTGAAACGACAATCTATACCTTGATTAGCTTGCTTCCAGTTTATCTTTATGGCTGGTCGCAAAATTTGGATCGTGTGAAGTTTCCACACAATCACTATCCGGAATTTAATTAAATCGGTGTGAGTGGGACAGGTGATTCACACACATCCAGATGGACGACCATGAGGGGATTCCTTTGATCGGGGCCAAAAATGAGTGGATGAGTGCTCGGGTTGGTAAGTTGATGATGAGACTGAAATGTGGAAACCTTAAATCAGATGGAATTCCGATGCGGAAGTAAAGTCAACGATATTCCCAAAACGATTTTGAGGTATATAAGTGGTATTGTTAAATTTATTCGCGGAAATTTGGTAGCTGTGCAAACTTGAAACCACAAACCCACAGATGTTTTACTTGAACCTGTGAGGCTGAAACATTTCGCACGTTCTAGTCACTTTGGAAAGCCTTAGCGATAGGCAGTTTGAGAACGTCTTATTAACTTATGTCAAAGTCTCGGACCATGCATCGGGTAAAGGCGCAATCAGACATTGTTTCACTCAGCGAGGTTTGGTTCTGTAAAACAATATAAAACGTCATCATTCCGTAAAGACGCCTTCTGCGGTTGGTAGTGCACACTAATCTAACTTCTTCAGGTTATCTACCACATCTGTCTACCGTTCTGGGTGATTAAATAACTCGGCAGTTTTGATTTCAGGAAACGAAAGTCACTTCCACCTTCAGTGGGTCGCAGCAGCTGTGGCATATGCTCAACACACAACACACTAGGCTCACACATGCTGCATACTATAGCACAGGATAGTATGACGAATTATTTAGTTCCCACAATTCTATGATTTGCCCTCATTCCATCCAGGCACATGTCACGGAACAGCGCCGTATGTTCTAATTTTGATTCACTTGAAATAGTGGCTAAATTTCTTTTGGGAACTTCCTGAGTTTGTAATTTTAGCTGGCCACATTTGGATGACGTCCAGATGCATTTTCCTCAACGCAGCTTATCGGCGCATCACTCGTTCATCTGTCAGACATGGTTTACCAAGACGTTCTCATTACCGCAAGTGAAGTCCGTCATTCTCGGTGTGTACATCCGCCGAAATGTCTACCATTCACAAAAAAACAGTGCACGCTTGAATGGTCTTCATCAGTTGAAATAATAGACAGTCCAGATTTAGCCAATGCAGGTGATCCAGGTTGACTAATATTTCAAATAATACTTTTGCGGGTTTTGTAGTTCAAGTGAAAAGATATTTCATGGGAAGTAAAACAAATATTAAACGAGATATTTTTCATCATTAGATTACACTTTTCTGGCTTCCATCACATCAAAAGACAGAATTTAGACTTCCATTCGCGGGCATCAACTCGAGCGAAAACTTTAGATACTTTATAACACCGGATATGAAAAGTCAAGGAAAACCATTTGGATATTGCTTTTATGGATCTCAAAAATTTCCGCGAACAAAATGACATCAATGGGAAAAAATCTCTAGATCAGATCGATTTCACATCTCTCACCATCTGTCAAACGAGGATTTCTGGATAGAAAGCGAATTCCCAAGAGAAAACCTGCCACATACATCACATTTTCGATGGAATACTGTCATTTGCCCGTTTTTTCCCCATATCGAGCTGTTATATCAGCCCTTTGGAGTCGTTAATCACTTGTTATTTTCTCAAAACCTATTATCATCAGAATAATTGAAAACCCTTCAAACTACTGTTATATTACTTCAGTAGACTATTTATTCATACATGAGTCTTCACAGCAAACGTGTGTAAAAACTTTCCGGTGTTCTACACACTGGACAGTTGGCCACAAATGAAAAGGCAGTATTCTGTAAACGATCCCGCATTCAACAAAAATCGAATCAAAGGCTGACATTCCGACCTCCACTGGAAATAGGCCGGAATTCCAGGTGCATGAATAAAGAACACAAGAAAACCTCCGAAAATCAGCTCGATCTTCGACCAGCACCAATTCGTATCGCCATTCTGCGATTTTGAATTGCATTACTGGACTGGGATTCGGGAGGACTGCGGGACAAGTAGCAAACACCCTGAGACTATAATGAAATTATTCGATAGAATCCGCACCAGAGCTCAGAAAAACTTGCATTGCGAAACCCTAGTATGTTGTCCTTTACTTCAGATTGCAATCGGTCTATATTTCACGTTTCCCTATTCCATCCATCAAATCACTGAAACATCTTGCTCGCGGCCAGGAGCTAACAAATGATATAAAAAGCAAATAAAAAGATTCCTTGCGAAGTCGAACTTATGGCATTTTGACATAAATGTTTCTTTTCTAACCGACCTATTGGCTGTCAGTTTCTCTAGTCGGCATCATCCAACTCATCCGCAACCCTTCAGACAAGACAATAAATCTGTTCGGGTAAATGATTATTGATTAGAAAATGACACCATTTGGAATTTTCTAGTTTTTTTAGTATACAACTGTGGCATTTCACTTGCGCGGCTTTGTCACAGACCAAAAAATATATGAATGTGTTCGATCACTTCTAAAATTCAGTCGAATTTATACATTGCATTTTTTTTAAGCTGACCGCTATCCCAATGGCTTCCAAGTATTTCCGATTGTCGGTGGGTAAATCGCTAATCAAATCATGCTCGCGGTAGTCAAGTGTGCAGTTCACTGAAATTATTTCTAGTGCAAAAACACGAAAATTTTGCATTTACTTATTCGCTTTAAAACGAAACTAAATGTTCGCAAGTTCATACGCACTCAAAAGTATTCATCGGCGTGTAGGGCACTCAAGTTACATCAACCGATTTTGTGGGCGTGACTGCAAAGTAATTCTTTAAGAGTGCTCAGAACTAGAATATCACCAGTTGTGTTGAAAATAGGAGAGAGTTTGGTATGCTTTTAAGTTTGTTTGTTTACATTGCTCTATATTTCGGACTCCAGTAGACAGTGCTTTTATCAACAGAATTATAATCCCCTAAGAGCCGACAAAAAGGCCACTTGACTACTAGAGTGTTTCGGCTGACCGAATTACAACTGCACAGTATTCGACTGTCGGATAACATTTTTAACTTACATATTTGCAACATGTCTGTTGCCGACGGTGATGAGGCGAACATAACGAGGTGAAATTTAAAGATAAAGTTGCGGTTGCTAAGGGGACAGTTGCGCAGAATCAACTGTCCCACTTCAAGTGTACTGAAACGTTTAGGACGCGCGACCTATCTGAATCTGAAGGAAAAACGCATGAGTTACTAGAAATCACCCAGTTGTGCAAGGCCTTCAACCATGACACAAAGCAAGCACATCCGCGAACGCCAAATAACGTTTCCTAAAGCACTTGCTTTTGCAGCCTAAGTGTGGGACACTTTTGCCCTCATTTTTCAGATGTCCAAGAAATGTTACTTTTCGATGAAGTACCGAAAACCTTCACCAACATATGTGCTCGTTAATTCCACTGAGTGGGTGTTGGTTAATTCATGCTTATATTCCGCTTTGGAAAATATGATATGATCACCGAGATGGATGACATATGCTGACATTATTTTGGTTGGAAACCAATTATTCTAAACCGGGATGTTCCTACATTCGGACGTTGCCTGACGTTTGAGCTGGCAAGACACAAGTAGAGAAAATGAGCGAGATGAAATCTTGACCTATTTCGTGATAAATTGTGCTAGGTTCCATTTTGCATAGATCAGTTGAGAAAATAGTAGATCGGTGCTTGCAGCTTCCGATGAACACAAGAAAATAAAAATTTCCTGCGAAAACAAGTTTTTCTTGGTGAATTTTACTAGATCATGTGCATGGCACAAAATGTTTTGGGCCATGAAACGAAGACCAGACAATTATTGCCGCCACAAATTCATCTAACTTATCTTTTATCTTAACTAATTCAATCGTCTAAAATTGTTCCTAAATTATTTTAAAGTAATGCCATGAGTATGAAGTACCGAAAGCGTGTTCGATGTCTTCAAGGAGATATTTTTATGCAAATAGAAGTTCACTCTTTTGTTGTTACCAACACGGATATCAAAAGTTGTTATTTTACCTGGTTCTTTACTGAAATGAATATTCACTGGGAAATAGTGCAGAACGTCGTACATTATATGTAATGTTTCTTGTTCGTTTTATCCAGTAGAACGCCAATGCCTATGGAAGCAGTTGGTCGGTGCGGAACTTGAATTTCAACTTACTGTCGGATTAACAACTTGAACAGTTCCTCTTCTCGCAGATTTCACAAGGGATCCGGATATTCAAGGAAAATACCATTGCAGTCTTCCTCGTACACGTGGCTCAGAATGCGCCAGAGAACGATTTGTTATGAAGTGCTTCGTGCGTGGAAACATACAAGTGAATAGCACCCCTTCCAGAACGAACCTTCATGCCCCCGGTTGCAACAACCCGATCTGTTCATTCCCATGACAGCTTTGTACTGGGTGCACGTTGCCGATTGAATAAACGTGCACATTTTTTCATAATCTAGCGGACTTATCTCTAAAATATCCATCGTATAATGTGTTCAAATTGTTAGTCACCACTTGGCCCAAACAACCGCTTTCGGCTTCCTCAAAAAAAAACAAGCAATGCAATACATTCGCATGTCTTTGTTATTTGAATCAAAGTTGTTTCATGTAAAAATGTTTCATTTAGGTTTGCCTCCAACAAAAGTTACTTAGTTAAAGATTAGAAAATCGAGAGAACTAAAAATCAATGAAAAAACTTTTCCTACTTACGTTGGTGACACAACTGAGAAGGGATTTTCACTGGTAACCATGAATGTCACCGGTGATTTTCCAGCAATTGTTTTCCAATGTCTTTGGAACAGACCTAATATTGTGTGTCAGATGTTACTATGTCCGCAAAGCTGTAACTTAGAATAAGAGGAAATTTATGGGCTTCAAAGTCTACAACGAAGAACAAATTATCAGACTGAAAGCGCGATGTACTGTCTAAATTATGCTCAAAATACCAATTTTTGATCGGAAAAATGGTTACCGATGGGTTTTCTAGCCGACCGGCTGATCATTCGCAAAGAGGTAAGAACTCACTATGTATTCCCCAACTAACGACTAGTAAGTCGGTTTTGATGGTCTGTTATATCCCATTCTAATTATGACGAAATGAGGCAGTTTCTGTCTAAACTTTTGCGTGAAACCTTAGGTCGTATGTTTCACCCACTGGAATATACTTAGTCGAAACGTTTCACAGGCGTCGACCACATTGAAGCAGACGCGTCTGCAACGGATTCACACTGCATCTGTCCAAAGTCCCAAGCCTCATTCTTGTGTTACTAGTAGACACTAGTCAACGCGGAGTTTGAAATCGGACATTTGGCTTTTACTGTAATAGGCCTTGTATTCGACCAAGATGCACACACATACAATCACACGAGGTGTTTAACTCCTGACCTAGGTGGTCGAGGACAATTCGTGTACTTCCTTGGCCCCCGGTTATCTATCAGCACAAATTGAAGTGCTTGTACCGTATCATGGCACGATTGTTTGGGAATGGAATTGGATGACATGCACAGGTTAGTACTAGTACTAAATTTATCGTTAGAACTACACACAGACCGATTTCACCAGAGACACAGAAATGTTGTAACCATTGCATTGTAAACCACACCTCCATCAGTTGGTTTCATTTCTCATCAGTTATTCTGGTACCTTGAAAATTGTCGGTCATTCTTGTTTTATAATTCTGTGACTTTCAAAATCCTTTGCTGAATTATGCCACCAAGCAATCGATGATATTGTTAACGTGATTCAGAAACCCATTTCCTTCTCTGTGTTTTATAGTGTGCAAACGACGTGTGACGCCTTGGCTCAAATGCCATATTTCCAGAAAAATAGGCATTTTATTGTTCCTAGTTATTCTTGTACGATAGAAAAAACGGTTATTAGATGTGGAAATAAAACGTGCAACTCGGGGTAGTATTTTTTCATTTTAATACCGTTCACAAAATTCACTAGCTGATGTGAAAATCTGTGACGTTTCAACGGTAGATGCACACCTCGAAAACTCCCGTTCAACAGCTGTTATATTAACACTTCGGTATTAGTCGACTTTCGGCCGGAGCTTCACGTTCAATCCTGATGCAAACAACAGAAATTGATTTTATGGTTAGAATTAGAAGACACGATTCTTATCTTTAAGCAATAGACAACAAATTTCCTCCTAACAAAGAACAGAAACACTTGCAGGTTTTGATTGCTCCTAGTGTTTCTGGTCATGTGGAAGCATCTTTACAACAGCCAACTGCACCTACGCTTATCGCACTGCCTAAAAACCAATGAACAGGACTGAAAAACGTTTTTCGTCGAAATAGAAAGAAGCTGATGAAAGAAATCTCGAGCATCTCAGGGTGCATGCGGAATTTATCTTCAAAAAGAAAATTTCGGTATGGAAATAGATGGACAAACGAACTCTTACTTCAGCTTATCTTGATGAATGTGTGTTGTTCATGAAAAACATTTTCCTAATATCCATTTCAAAAAATGAAAAATATCTTAAAACTTCAGTCGCCAAGCTGTGACCATTTGACTGTTCTTTCGAACTACAATCATTTGTACTGAAAGCAATGGGTTTTTCAGGTCAACTTCCAAAGTCCTGTCACATCGGTGAACGCAGTGCTAAAATTTCGGTTGATGAGTGCAAAACAAATTGCATCAAAACCAACAAGATGACTTTAGCTCCCCACACACCGAATTTGCAGTCGTCTGTATGATGAATATATCAAACGAATAATAGAAGTAATTCCAAAATTACCTTCCCCGAGGTTGCGATAAACGGTCAAACTATGCAATTACTAGGGATGGAAAATTTCTAAAACGGATTATTTTTTCACTAATATGCACTGAATTTTGACGATAAATGAAAAACTTTCCGTTCCATTCGTGCGAATCACAAAAAAACCGCTAATTTTCACGCAAACAATTGCCAGCGTTCACGAATCCCATTTACGTTCTGTCTATCCAATGCACTGAACACATTTGCGTGATTGTCCAACCTCACTAATCCAAGTTGTTGGAAGGAAACACATATTTATGCCAGCCATTGCCAAACATAACGAGTTAAATTGTGTTCGGGGTTAGTATCTTGATAAGTTCTCAATCTTCCGTCTGGTCACGCAATTTCGTCCATATGCGTCTAGTTCACTCGCATCAAGCGGAAAACGGAATTTAGGGAAGTTCCACAGTAAAACACTTTAGTCAGTGGTGAGCCCATGGTAGTATCTAGCTACCTACGAACATTAGTGAAAATATTTGTATTTCAACTCAATGGAAGTTATCGTATATAATCAGGCTGGTGTTCACTTCTAAAACGGATGGAAAATGATGTCATATTTGTAGAACATTCTCGTTTTATTTCCAAAGTCATTAGAAGAAAATAACTCCAGTTTAGCGAAAAATTGAAGATCGTGGAACTGTTCACAGTTTTCTATTTCTGGGACAAACACAGAAAGTGATATTGAAATATAAAATATTTAAGAGCAGAATTGTGGGACGACAATGTTGATGGGGTTTGGATAAAGGAGACAAATATCTCCAGGCCCATGACAAATTCTAACATCATGAAAGCTGGCATGTTTCAAGCCCGGACAAAGAGGTAGCGAATCTAGCTTACATATGAAGCCTTGTCCATTAAGGATTCAGGTGGTTTTGCATTGAAGTCAATGAAGGAACCAAGCAAAGTCGAATGAGCCTCAACTAGTGATAGCAGTTGGTTGATGACACAAAAATCGTTTCGTTCGTTTGTTGAAGAACAAGCTAACAATAATGTTGGAATAATAAAAACTGATTGCTTAGACCGTGCAATGATATGAGAAGGAATGCTGCGACTGTGAAAGGGTGAAAACATTTATTAACCAATAGAACTCGGTGTGAACAACGGAGCCAAGGAAGGCGAGGATTTCAGCCGATTCCAAGAACTAACTGACAACACTGAAATGGCCAATGTTAATCTCGCTCATATTGAGTAACTGATGGGGGAATGCAATTTGGCATCGTCTGATAACGAGGTAGCCGTGAACAGAGGTGTCATTCAGGCGAATGGAAATAAACAATAGGAAAATTATGAAAGCAGTACATGAACATTTTAAGCAACCAGCTCTCACACCAACTAAAGGAGAATTCATTAAGCTACTCAAGTAGACGGAATTCTATGGCCAAATGCAAGCAAGACCTCGATTCAATCAATATACATCTTAAGAATTAGTATTTGCCGATTTGATGATCTACCCTGATATGCCTTCAACAACTGTTGGTTCTCTCCCTTTGGGCAGGACAACATTGTTTCCGGTCAGTTCAAATGAGGATATTCAGTTATGAGTTCGTGAGTAACGCATACATTAGTTGGCCGGCAGTGCCCGGCGTTTTTATCAGCGTGATGCGAGTTTTCATGGAAGAAATATGTCAGCATTTATTTGTCCACTGCTGAATGTAGACCGTTCTAAACTCGGGTGAACCAAGCTAGGCTAACATAACATCAGTTATTCAACAAAGATGACATGAAGTAATTGTTCGTCTTAGACTTACGTACGTTTGCGATCAAAAGTTCTCCAGTTAAGTACTTAACTTTGCGTGTCAACGATGAACGTGATATTGTTTGGTTTGCACAGCTTAAGGTTGTCGAGTGAAGAACACAGCTGATGTCGGTGTAGAATATAGCCCATCAATATTAGGATAACCGAGGTAATTTACTCAATTTCGACTCAAATATATGACAAGATAGCCTGTTTTAGTGTGTAGTTAGAAATTCGAGAAAACGCAATTCTTGTTGATGAAATGACGATTGTTGAAATTACAGCAGACGTATGGTGGAAAACAACACCCAGTTTGCATAAAACATACATCAAGTAATCTGACCTCACATATGAACCGGATTTTGAAACGCATGCAACATCTTACTAGTGATGCGAGTTAGATTCGAAAAAAAACTTAAGAAATTCCGTAAATACCAACAATGTTGTAATTTCGCATTTCTGATATGTGCTTGTAAACCACCGACCAGTCAGTCACATTTGATGATTGAACTGTGGTCAAGCTTGTCTGACAGCAGTCGGATGGGTTCTGCTGCACGGCGCACAAACTTAGTCCTACCTTACCCAGGTTATCAGAAGAATAGTGATATTTAGATGATTGTCATTTCGCGGCATTTATAGGACATTAATAAATATTGTTGTAAGCAAACCCCTAGATAAAGCCTATAGCTGTTCAATTCTATTGTCCGGACTGGCATTGATATTGAACAGGCCATTGCGATTGCGACATGCATTAAGCATGCTAACAGATAGAATTTCTTGGCATGAACTGTGTACGGTCTCAGCCACTTATTCGAAGGTAGGTCACATTTGCTTGTTGCTGATATGTTGAGGAAGTCCAAATGGTGAAATTCCTGTAATTTCTCAAGTTCATCCTGTCAACTTATATGGTTTAAGGGGCGGTAACTTGCACCAAAATTATTATTGGAGAAATTGCACGTCAAAATCAATACTGAAACTGTCAACTTTATTACAATCTGCCCCGTTGTAATTACCTTGGCTTTTAATAGTAGAATTATTTGTTTGCTGTTATTGGCTGCCCCGTTTTATCCATCAAAACAAGACACTTCTGGTGTGAGCTTATTTATCGAGGGCAGCGAACTAAATCTAGTTAAAGACGCTACTTCCCCGATATGGCGTTGCACACCTTAGACTGATAGTTTGAATAACTTTAGCCGACATCGCTATGCATTACCACCGTCGAGTTCCCGTTAGCCAATATAATTCATTCTACAAATACGTTAATGGTACGATGCGTGATGCCCAGATATGACCACCGGTCACTTGATTATCACCACAACTCGCACCGCATTAAATACTGCGACATCGAATTATCTTGACACAAGTGTATTAATCGCATTTTGCTTCTTGCCAATGGGTGTTCATCTAGAATGCTTAGATGAGACGCACAGAATATGACATTGTTCAAATCGATGACATCAACAACCAACGTTTGGGGTCCGTACAAGTTGGGATGTACATACGCATTTACCTGTGCATAATAGTACTCGTTGTTTTCACCGGAGTTTTGTCGGCAGCGGAAAGTGTTTAATTGCTCACGATTTGGGACTGAATTTTGATGAAACTGCTCAATCCTCATAAAGAAAAACAACTGTACATTTAATAATTTACCTAAACATTGCGTCACAATTCGCATAAGATGTCCCAGGAAAACATGGTCTTCCGCAAGCAATAACAACAAACGTTAATCGTAGAAATTTTGGCTGGTTAGTTTCGTTTCGGCAAACTATTCAACAAGTTCACCAATGTGTCACAGTGCAAAGGACCATCCCAAACGCGGTAAAATATCTGTATCTCAAGAGAAATTCGCCACTTTATTAGCCAATCTCACTAGCTACTGTGAGTGATATTCGTGGAAATTGAAATATCGTTATATGTGAACAATCCACTTATATCGATTCGTCATACTTGAGATGAGATGAGAAAGTGGTTCTCATAGCTAATCAAAGAAGAACGGTGAGCATGTCTCAAGTGCTGTCCCGCTTAATGGGTTTCCTAATTTAATTATCTTATTGAACGTGGTTTACCGATTACTCGAATGTGACTTCAACACTGCGATTTCCTCTAAAACAAACTGCTACTCTGAATGGATGTCAAAACGCACCAGAAGCGGCGGCAGGTAGTTCAGTATTTTCTGTCACATATCAAATGGATTTCGACAAATTTCCTGTCAAGCAAATATTAAAAGCCTCGTGTGATGCGTTAAAAACTAGAGAAAATTGAATGAAGCTGAAAAGTTGGAATAAAATAGTGGAATCAATGTGAGCTTAGACGTAAATTTCTGTTTGGCAAACTCCGAAATATGTTTGATCTGATTGAATTGCCGAATTGCCGAGTGTTTTTCGTCCCGGTAATCACTGTGCGAGCTGTTGATTTGTGCGCGGATGATCTACGATGGTCGAATTCCAATGCGCCACGTGACATTGCGGGGGAAAACAGAGGAACAGTGGTTTTCCGCCTTTGATTGTCGTCCTGCTAAATTTGTGGAATGCGATGTAAGTGAGTTTTACTCAACTTATGGCATCCAGGCGTGGACTCGATTGGGACTAAAAGATCCCATGTTTTCTGCGGTCTATCGTATAACGTGACGCCTGTAAGGAGTGGATATCTTATTCGCATGAAGCCCAAATTTTAAAGCGGTGGCATCGAAATGTAGGAAGGATGGATGTATCGCCCGACTAATCCGAGAATGACAAGCCAGAAGAGAAATAATTCACATAAGGGAAAAAATTACTCGAATGGTCAATCAGTGAATTGAAGAAGGCTGCTTCAATTGAAGTTTAACAGACTAGTATTATACTTGGAAAACATGATTTCATTCGATATCAAAGCCAGTAAGATTACCAAGGAAATAAGTATGGAGAACCTTTGTCGTGAACGAATGTGTGCGGAGCCCGGATTAACTGTAATTTCCATGCTGAAAGCAATGCTCTAATCAAGTAATTATTGTCATACCATTCTGAGGGTCATCTAGCGGACAGGTTGAACACGTGTAGGCTGTCTTATGTCATTCCAGTTTTGAGAAAGTAAACACAGGCTTATCTTAGTAAAACATTACACTGGTTGGTTTATTTTGAACATTGAAACGGTGTACACAGTTAAAGTATGACAAAATAAATTCCAACTGATTTAGAGCGGTGATTACTTGAATGCTAAGAATATCCTGGCTATTCGACAGGAACGTGCCAGCGGTGGCCAAGTGCCTAAGGTCATGCCGTTTGAACGTGAAGTTCCCTGGTTCAAATCCTGCCAACGTCGGTCAATGCTCCACGTGGCATCCCTTTGTTCGCCGCCACTACCGTCCTGAAAATGGTGTACATAATTACTGCATTGATGAAGGAAGTATAAGCTAAAGACAAAAAATAAACTGGTTAACAAATATGTTCCAATATATTGTTCACAGGTAGGGATTGTCCTAAAATCTCGAATGCATTATGTGAAACAGTTGTAGTTGCATTTCTATTTGACAAACTGTTGGAATGAATTGGGAAACGACACTGTAGCAGGTTTGTATGCCGTGGGACGCCAGGAACACTGTCTGTGGCAGGCTGTTGATTTTGACGTTCTGTGCAGTAGAAATTCAATCACTGTTCACATTCCAGCAAAAGAGACGAAATACCGTGGCCCTGTACTCTACTGTGATTTGCATGTACTCGAGGCCTCGTGCTCTCCAGCGGAAAATCTGACATCTAACAAATTGCTTTTGTAATGGTCAGCTTGTTTAAACCATTGCTCAATAGGCCACCACGGAAAACTTGCATGCCTATATGAAATCATCCTTCAAGCAATGTTGTTAGAGGATAGCTAAAAAGTTACAGGACATGAAGTAGACTAAAAAGACCAGTGCTCCTCCCCGTTTCCATTGCTCACTTAACTTTCGTCACATCTCCCAGCATAACATACTTCAGCGTATACCATATCGGTTGGTACAACATCTGCCACAAATTTGATTTTTTAACTTTTTTATCTTGTTACACAAATTTTTCATCCGTGTGCACCTGATTCTGTCTACTAACACATTTCAAACTTTTTTGTTTCATTTGTCTACCTAATGTGCACATCAGTGAACGGAAGCAACCATTTGTGCACTGAGTGTGTCACATTTAATACTAGTGAATCAGACAATTAAGTACTCGAATTATTTTTGCCGATGAATACGATTGCTAAAATGCTTGTATCTGCCACCCAAAAACCGCACTTGACCATTTGAGGAGGATTTGCAGGGCAAAATAAGGAACAAACTTCAGGTGAAAAAATCCCGAAAGGCAACAAGAAAATATCAAGCAAAAAATTGGGTAGAACTCCTTAGATGCATTAGTAGTGTGAAATGATTCCAAGTGACGTCACGTGCCAAGTAAGCTACTGAATCCTCAAAATAAATCAGAATTGAGTATGAACAAACAACTTTAAAATGAAATCAAAGAATCTTTCTGTAGCTACACTAGCCCAGGCAGAATGAGAAAGTATTGCTTGACCGTCACATCGTGATTGTGGTGTGAACGTTTGAGGAACGGATATGTGCAATATTGTGGTACAGCTCAGCAGCCCTTAAAAAGTCACCTTAGTTGGCTCAACCACATTAGGCAATCCATTCGCAACAGTTCGTCACAGGTACGCATCTCGAGTTAGGCAAGTCGTATACAATGTGTATATGATGAATCCAAACAGGTCAGCTTAAATAGCAGCGCGGAGCTGCCAGATGAAATTGCAAACCTCATGACAAATAAATTTACGAAAATATTTCCTTGAGCATTTGAATTCGTAATCATTGCACTTCAACTGCATACGTCACAATCTGCAATTTCTACACTAGTCGATTCTGAATGGTGGCTCGTGGATATTAGTTAGATCTATAGTTTCTCCTGCGCCATATATAGAACCATAAAAACAACATTTCACGGTCTTATGTCAGATTGAGACAGGCAAATGAGGCCTGCATTCAGCTAAATTCAACAGTGAGATTATATGTTTAATGCCGCCCAATTTTAGCAGTTGCACAACAGACGAATTCCATTTCGTTTACTCAACATTCTGGTAAAACGATAAATTGGCATTAGAAAATAAGATTGAAACATTTCACTCCATCTTAATCTACCTTGGACTTAGACCAACATTGATTTGAATGATGGAATTAGCAAATCGAGATGTATCGACTCCAGATTCCGGAGTTCAGCGTTCGCTTGCGTTCATTAGCGTTAGCAATAGGCGAATGTCAAGTGTCGGATTGTTACTATCCACAGTGCAAATAAGTAGCAATTGTCGGGTCCATGAGTGTAATAATTTACTCATTGATGTATAATAGTACTGAAAAGATTTCTAGGTCAATTCCTCCCAAGCCCAAAAACGAGAGCTCGACTTGTGATCTGCTGAATCACAACATTCCAAACAACCAAGCATTGGATACTAACAAAGTTGATTTCACTGATGACCACCGTACACGTCAGCTCTAATCCGAGAAGAATACAATTTTTTTGCACTTGTTATCTGATGTGAAACACGACATCAGGCCGGTTTGAAATTTTTCTTAAATGTTCAAAGCATGATCACGATGGTAGGAACTTTCCTCATTGACGGTAAGGTCCACTATATGTAGGGTGAAAGGGGCCATCTCCCTAGAACGACAATGCACATCAAATTTTATAGGATATCATTAGGTCAGGGGTGGTGACCAGCAGGATGACAGCGGCTTGTCGTCTACCACCAAAATGACGAGTCTGACGAATAATATGAGCAGTAATATGTGAAATTTCTATGAATATATTCGGTCAGTTTATCATCTATTTCTGTGAAATAAATAAGCATGTCACCCGGAAGATACAGGACGACGTATTGGTCCTTTGGAGACCATCTGAGATAGCTAGAATGAGTGATTATTAATTTCCGTAGAAATGAGTAAACAGAACATTGTTGGAAAAACGATCGTGCAAAACATTCAAAACATTTCAGTCTGCATCAATTTTCTGAAGGGCATTAGAAAGAAAGCTAAGACCGGGGGAGCCAAAGCGTTTGTCATGCCCAAGAAAATCATGACTGATTGCCTGAGTTCCACCATCAACAAAAGAAGCAATGTAGTGGATATTACAGCTAAGGTCGACAAATGTATAGGCCGGTGGTTTGTAAAAAAAAGAGCACGTGATCATCTACCTGGAAGACCATCTGAATATAAATAAATATGGTTTTCTGGGAAAAATCCTTCAGATCAGTTGAGAAACGAGCAGTAGAATTTACGTTTCATATCATTTTCCCGCGAGTCAGCCAAAGCGTTGCAGATTTCCAACAAATAAGTATGATTGGTTTGCAAGGGGGATATTGAAAATGTTGGATAATGGATCCTAAACTTAGGCCAATAATTTGCGCAGTTGGCGATATAGTGAACCGGGTCCGCCTGATTCTTTGCTTTCAGCTTCGGGCACACCAATTCCGAGTCTTCCAAAATCAAATAACTTCAGCAAAATTAACAAATGTGGGAATATATGGGCAGATCTAATGACAGTTCTCCGATGTCAGGGTTGGGGTTTAATTTGTGTTGCACCGTCTTGTCAGCACATTCCAATTCTCGCCCCACGCTTTGTTACCAAGGCGAGTAACAGAACACAGTGCTTTCAATCGTCTGATCTTCATTTTACCAGTGGTCGTGAGACTTTTACGGGTTATGCAGCATACCATCCTTGTACACTCTTTCTTTAGTCCGACAAATTCGTGTTAACAAAGGAAACGCATATCCACCAAGTCCGACCTGATATTCCCCGGTGGATCAGTAATCGTCATATGTGAAATGAGATTGATATGTGAGTTGTTCAAACTACTGTGATCGATCAAGAGCAGTGTTGATGGAGTTGTCAGGGAGCGCATCATATCGCACTGTACATACAAATTGAGTTGAAACCAAACTCACTTAATCTCACTACTACTTGGCAATATGGGTCGGGTTTAGGAATTACTTTTGCATGAAAACTCTGATAAAAAACACTCCAACGGAAGCGCATTTGTAGAGAGAGAGATAACATAATAGTTAGCCTAAAGCAAGTCAGGAACAATAACGCTGAGAGAAAACTGCGTAAATTTGAGGAAAACATGAAATAATAATAAGGAGTCAGTGGCGTGGAAACGCAAACTGTTCAGTGATATGAATTGAATCGTTGGATACTTCACCCAAAAATTGTCTAAAATTGCGCGTTTGAATTTCAGATGTGATGATAAATATAAGGATGAGTCGCAGTGGATTGAAGTGCTGTTGATTTTCACAATGTACAAATGAATTATTAAGCAAGAGGGTGCAACAGGTTTTACCGTACATGCGACAGATAAGCATCGCAGCATTGCCTTCAAAATTGCTTACGCGTAAAGGATGGCATCCCTGTAAACATCATATTTCTCAGGCAGAATTGCAACATCATAAATATCGACATCGAAACACATTTGTTGTCAAACGTTGCAGTTCACGTTATTGACTCGATCGTGGGAAGCCGGAGGTGCTATCTTTTCGGTCTTTCTTGAAGTGGGCCGCACTTTGCTAGATTAAATGGCTGATAAATGCATCCTGTCTGATAAATAATATCTGAGTGCGAGCCACCATCCCGATCCATGCTTCTTTCGGAGTGCACGTCTCTTCGGGCACATGCGTTTGACTCCAATTCTAACCAAATGCCGAAAATCTCGAAAATCATTGGATTGCGTGGAAATATGTAGAAAATCTAAAATAAGCTCCTGTGTAGGGGAAAAATCGTGATTCACAATAATCCTGAAAAATGAAATGGATAAATAATTAAGCACATTCGTAAAACCTTGTTCAACTTCCAAAATCACCACCGAAGATGGCACCGCGATGTGCTCTGTACATATTTCATATCGCAAAAGATACTGTTGTTCCTTTTATCGAATGCACGGCTAGTTCAAGAACAGAAGAATCACTTTGGTAAATGCACGTTGTGCAATGGCAAAACCTTCTAGAGTGTATTCGCTTTACGGTCTCTCAGTGGGGACTAGTATTTGAAAGATAAGACACCTTTGAAAATCCAGCGATTTCTACAGTCTGTTGGCGTTGATGAGCAAACTGAAAAAGAAAATTAGGGAATATTTTCTTTATTGAAATGCGGATTACTGTCTAGATTTCCGTATTTTAATCGAAGAAAAACGGACTTAAATTTGTCTGATTTGAAAAATTGCATTAGTCAAATTTGTCATATTTTCATAGCGTAAACGACGAACGTACACGATTTCAGATGAAACAATACAGTTCGTATGCTTTCCCACACGTAATAAGCACGGTTCTATTGTAGTCTTATTTTCTGTCAGTTGCATAATTCATGCGTAAATCATGCGAGTGGACAGTAGACGAACTGACAATCACTTCGTTAGTCACCCGAAAATTTAGTTGCCCTCGAGCGTAATTGGTTACTCAGGCTGACTATGAAATGAATAGATCATACCAATTCAAAGTCGATTCAGATTTTTTGTAAAGGTTTATTTTGTTTGTGGTAAAACATCGCATGGCGAGTGGGGACAATCGGTGGGCAGTTCGTCACGTTACAGAGTTCTTTCCGATTTGATGAGACGACGTGTCCAGTTTATCCAGAAGTAATAGCCGTTTATCCGCCGTCGAAATCCTCTATCTTATAGACATTATTATTATTAAGCGGAACTGCGGCTATTGAAAACTACTTATCTCTGGAAATGTCGACACCGATTAATTGATCACAGGTCAGAGTACTCTATTATAGCTTGTTTGGAAACACTCATCTTAACCCAAGGCACGTTAGTTGCGTTTAACATGGCGTAATCTACCTTGGATTGAGTGATTCTCGTCTCTCATCATTTGGAAGAATGTTGGAAACTGCTGATTGATTACAGAGTCATAGAGATTTCATTGTTGAACTTCAGTAGTTAGTCGCTGAATAAAATCACCACATTATTCTCGAGACGATTTCAAACCTGAAAATTATTCAAACTGTCCTAGCTCTTCAGAACTGTTAGCGATAGCACGACGAGCGGCACTGAGTGATGCAGAGACTAACGCGGCAGATACATACCCTTTCCTTGCAGAATACCATAAGCTGTCCTTTCAACGGCTAGCACGGATGCACGTCGTAGCCATTCATGCTGGATTACCTGTTGTCATTAGATACGACCGCTTGTGCAAGCACGATCATTTGCGGTGCGACCGAAAGAGAGTTCAAGGGAAGACGTGTTTATCTTAGCCATTTTTTCTCACGTTTAGGAGTCCAACCTGAGGGTAGGAATTATCTAGCAGATATGTGTAACTAAGAACATGACTGTGTGGCGTCTTCCCAAATCCAAATGTGCCTTCTCACAGTAATGCTATTACACTTTTTCTAAATTGCATGTCAGCAGCGGGTTCTCATAGGTTCCGTTTATTTCACAGTTGCGAAGCGTCAATCAGAATGAGGTGTATACCATGGGTTTGCGAAAGAGACCGTTCGCTGACTTAAAACTATTTCCTTAGACAACACATGTTTCATTCCTTTATTTTTGTCTCCAATCATGAGGAATGACATTGCTCTGTCTGACCACGAACCAGTTCTGGTTGTCTTTCATTTGTATCCGGCTAGGTTTGCTTCCACATTAATCCGAGATCATTCATATCTTATGGATTAGAAGCAAGGATATTTACCAACTGTTATCGTTAGTACTACCACTTGGTCGTAGGCTTTTCCACAACTATTTCGCTAATTTATTTTGCAGACATATGTTGTAATGTTCCAGATCCCACGGCCCAGTTCACTAGATGGTTGCAGCACATATACAAACTTCTTATCATGGAATACCAGAAACAGATGCCGCTCGTCCGACATATGATTCAATGATAACCATGATATTGTTACCAAAGCAGCAATGCCAACCAGTAGACCTTGTTCCCCCGGGTACCGTCTCTCCAAAGAAACAGCAAATAAATCGATTGTGCTAACGGCGCGGCTGTATCGAAATTGAACTCAACAGGCTTACCTTGCAAGGATGGTGCAATACACTTCAATAGGATCAGGTCCTGTTCAAATCTGGCCAAGTGTTTGACAGGCAACCGCGGTCTTGTTGTAATTTACCAAAATTTGAGTATCAGCAGTTCCAACCATCACTTTTGATCCTGACTAAAATTATTTGTATTTGGTTGAAAATGTTGTGATTTTAATTTTCTCGCACTTTGGGTTTTCCCAACATGATTTTCTCTGCAATGCACAGTTAGAACATGCTGAAAAATGTTTTGCTGCAATCGACGATTTGCGTTGGGTAGACGTTCGCTGATGGCAAGTTGCAAATTTGAATGAACCACTAATGGTCATTGGGAAGCATGAAGTATGTTTTCTGAATTGTCAATTTACTTGGAAAAGTTGGTTAGTCTGATCAGATTAGTCAAATTTTCCCCCACGGTCAGTTACTTCTTATCAAACTTACCGGATTTTCTTACCCTAGTCTTCCATTTTCTGCATGAGAAAAGCTGAAAGACCATTCGGAAATTTAATACATTATTTGACGACTATTCCAATTTGGACTAACGTATCGTAAGTTAGAGGCGAATCGTTCCACTGTTTTCCATGGCGGAGCATCTAAATATCAGGCATTCATTTCTCTTGGTAATTGCATTGCAAACAGGCCGAGACAATCACATGGGTAGCAGATATCAACAATCCAGAAACGAGACTATTTTGCAGATTGAAATGCACGTATCGCCCATATTATTTCCCTAACTGCTTCAGGCTATTATAAACTGTCTAACCAGTGTTCATTGGTGGGACAGTTATTCTGCATATTGGACATTTCCACGCAAAATACAAGATGAAGACTCCAGAATAACCAAAACGACTCAGTCACTCATAATTTTGCTAGAAAACTACGAGGACCTAATTTGTCTGTCTTCACATAGTTTATTTAGTTGCGTTGCAGTTTGTTTGCCTCCCATCGAAGCTTTGAACATGGTTCATTGTGCAGGTTTATCATAGAAGATGACAGTGGGACACAGATCGAAAATCCTGAATTTTCCTCCGCAGTATTCTATTGTGCCCGCTATTTTGGTAATTTCCATAAACCCGAGATAAAGTGATTGACCAGCCATCCATAATTCCATAATTCTCCCTGTCAAATACTGCATGTGACAAATTGCACAAATAGGTGCTTGTCAGCAGAAAATCCGACGGTACAGCCTACAAACCACAATAATGAGCACCTCTTAGGAACCGACATATGTAACTTTTGCATCTACAATTATTCCAAAATTTTACATCCAAACTGTGACAGGATACGTTCAATCTGATTTCCTATTTTGGTGGCAGGTAGCACTGCCCAACCCGTGAAAAAGAAGGCAATGTGTCATTAAGGTTCCAATGTGTCCCAGTGTCTTCCATTTCTCCACCTGAGATTCTTTGGCTCATTACAAATCATCGGTAAAACAGATGAGGACAACATTTGTTGTTTTCATGCTTTTTGGAATAACTCAAAGTGCTTTGTGCAGATTTGTTTGGGACTTTTGCCCTAAATATAGATTATTAAGTCAGCTTTGAACAAAGTCAATTTTATGTGATTGCTGTGAACCTAGTGCCAATGGTTTTTCAGCCACATTGGTCGTTCGCCCCAGTCCGGTTCTTGCTTCGATTGGAACCCTGTAGATCTTCGGATTAACCAGTGGCACGAATGCAACATACACCTGCGCATAGACTAAAGGTTTTCAATTGTGAATTCACCATTCACATAACAGGATAAATGCAGTGAAATTCAAGGACTAGGTTGCTTCTATGCATCACAACATATGTGTAGGTGTAATGTCGTTAATATTCTAATGATCAACACAGTACGGTTTAGTTGGCATCAGTGATTTTAGGTACGTTGTGTCTGAATGTAATCTCGTGCTGTACTATGGATATAGAACTGTGGTTCTCGGTTGGCATTATTTTATCAAAGTTAGGAAAATCTATATGGATCAGTGTTGTACCTAGAACAGACAATATTTGGAGCAAAGAAGAAACCGACTGACCTGGTATGAATACGGACAACGTTTCTTCGCCTGACTAGATTCAGTAGAAATCGCATCATTGTGTTGCACCTTCTCGTTGAGGTAAACAAACAAAATACTGGATAAAGCGAAACCTGCACTGTCATTTTAGGGGTTGCAGTTGATTGGAGTTCTTTCGAAACGATTGCTAGACAAAATAATTTGTTCAGTGCAGTAAAACAAAAAACAGGCGATAAACAGCGGCTGAGCTTAGAGCTCATTGAAACTGAACGGATTTTGATTTTTATAGCTCGGCAGGAGGCGACTTTGTTTGATGGATAAATTATCTTAGCCCACATTTTCTTTAAAACGCAACAAAATACAAAATGTTCACTTTCATTCAAGTACAGAGTGGCAAACACGTTCGTATTAGGCAACGTGACTAATTATTCCAATTGTTGGTTGTAGTAAATGACATAGGAACAGTGAACGAACTGGTAATTTGATAGCGACCAAGTGCAGTTTCTTGCATCGCATTACAGGCTAGCCCACCCAGTTTGTCCAGCAGATATTAGTGCATGTCCTGGTCCATGAATCACATTTCACTGACGGATACAGTAATGGGGTGATTGCGTGCGATAATAACAACTCAGCCACTTTGCTCAGCTTCCATGGATAATCTGATAATTTGCCTTGACTAAATACTTGTATCCGTTTGGATCATAAAATTGGCGAACGATGATATATTGTCTGATGATTCTAGACTTGCGAGTCCGGATGTATGATTAAGTGATTGATAACGTTCAGTATGCATATCAGTGTATTTGATCAGTTCCATGAAGAGGACAGTCAATGGTTGAAACAATGAGATGAACGTCTACGATGACTGCAGCAATTCTTCCCTAAACGAATAAGTCATTGAAGCTCAATGAAGAATGCAGAACAAATGTTCAGTTGAATCTCAACATGACAAATACACCCCAGTTTCAATCAGGGGCCAGAAAATTGCATATTTTCATCCAGCATATTCAGTTTTATTAGAACTAAATAACTGTATTGATGGCAGATCAGCCACCAGTACCTCAAGAAAACTTCGAGAAACAAATGTTTCATTTCTGTTGCTTCTAGTCCATGTGCTTTTCCAAAGTAGAACACGGTCAACCTTTCATCGGCAAGACGGTCACCGAACTCAGGGAGATTCTCCATAAAGAATTCACTGTTCTTTCTTAATCTCCAAGTAACCCTATATGACATTACTCACGTTTTCCTGAACACATACTCGGTACTGAAGCAGGCAGAACAATAAGTCAAATATCCGATGTGTATATAAGTTTTAGTTTCATTTTCACGGCATATCGTTTAGACCTTGCAGTTCGGAGCAACGTTCACCGCGAGCTGTTGCATCACACTCGACAAAGGCGAGGGAGAATGTGTGAATTGTGCATCTCCAGGTGACTGGAGTTGATGATGGCTAACAGTTTACATTTCTTCCGTGGAACAGTCGAAATAAGAGCGACAATGAGCAAACTCAACAAAACTGAGTCTACGATGACTGCCTCCAACTTCGGCCAAAGCAAGTCTATCACAAAAGCCAATACTAACCAACATGTTTGGTCGATATTTTCCATTTATGTTTTCTCCTTTCCGGATTGCGTGAATATCACCTAGATCCCTTGAGATTTTGTGACCAGTAGTAATCTGATAGATTCGTAGTTCAATATTTCTTGAAATAAAGCAAGTAGTTGCAGTAGATAGGCATTTGAGAACTTATTCTACCCTGTCTGTTTCTAGTTCGTTTGCATAACGATGTTGATCGGGGCCATGTAATGAGAATAACGCACATTTGGTTCCGTCATCTACGAAACTATCGAAACCGCCCACGTCCGCAGGCGGATCCAACTACACAAATGTAATTACCCGACAATGACTGGGACGTTTTTGTTGAGAAATCGACGCAACGCATCTTCGACTGATGCTCTTGGGATCTCAAATACAAATGCATTTAAACAGGACTGAACAGGCTGACAAAGATCATTTCCTACTTCTCCCGATTTCGATATTGCATTAAAAATATATATCTGGTGAATAATTATAAATCAATAGTCAATTTCAGGGTGTGATTGTGACTAAATGGTCACCACATAAATTCACGTTCGGTCAATCAATCACATACTCACTACTTTACAGTTGTTTCCAAGTGCATATTATTTTTTCTGTACATGCAAAGTAACATTAGGAAGCACCATCTACCTACTGAGTGTCAGGGAATTTTTCAGTATTTGCAAATATTTACATCATTTTCATTTTTAATATATTGCAAGACTTCAACGAAAATGAAACCAGTGGCGGGAAAGTCGAGATGCATGAAAAGTTAACTCCCTTGGAACTTTTGCCAACACAAATTCAATACTATCGATAGATTCAGTAATGTATTGTGACTGTATTCACTTATGATTAGTAAAATGGTGATTCATTTTAGACATGCTTTTAAGGTTCTGACCACTGCGATTGGCTTTTGCCTCGCTGACGTTAAATTTTTAGTTGGATTGCTAAACTCGCAAGTGGTACATCAAACGCATACACTGATTGGTAGCGTCATCTCGACTGTTGGTAAAATGCATGCCATCTAGTCTACAAGGTCAGAAGTGATAAGCTCATGAAAACCAACATTCGCGATAGGGACGGACCAAGATTTTCAGAATAACCAAGACAAAATATCGTCATCTGATAGGAAGTCAACTATTGTGTGCGTGTGTGCTTGTGTGTATGTGACGGATTAAGGCTTCGCAAAACCATTTAACTATAACGCGTTTTCACCACGTCAATTCTGGTTTCCTTACAGTGTTCAAATCCACCAGAATAATCCAACTACGATGTTAACCAACTCATATTAAGTTTCTCGCTTGCATAAGTCCAGTTTGTGTGGGTCCGATGTTCCAAAAGCCCATAAACAAAAGTGGAAACATGAACAGTGTTCTACCGATTTTCCCTGGCATGTTTTGTACAAATAGTGGATTCCATTTGTTTTCATTCATACTCATTGTATTTCCGGTTGTAAGAATGCCTACACTGAATCGCCATCAATCATGGGATTTCCGGAGATTGTGTGAAAAGATTCTAGGTACCGTTGATTCAACCTCGTGTAAACCGGGAATGGTTCTGCAGCCAGCTAGAGACCGCTCAAAAGGTACGCAGATAAAATTTGCTAAGCTAACATGCTTGGTCACGCTTTGACTTTGTTTATCCACTTCAGTAGACCGTTGAACCTCACGTGGATGAATTTTACCAACCCTTGAGTTAACCAGTGTATATTTACTCACATGTTCAACATAACTGGTGTCGTCTGACTCTGTCATTCGCTCTTCAAACTGGCAACAAGATCGCTGTAGTGCTAAAATATCCTTTCGTTCAATAATCTATAGAGGACATTTCAAGTGTGAAGCATGCCGGAATAATGTTCCATTCTCAATGTATGTGAGGCCAATGTTTTTACTCTCACGTGACCAGGGTCTATTCACGCATTTCGATTCTCCCCAAAATGTGTTCATCTAAAATGCGTGAATGGGGCGCCCATATTTTGACCAGTGAGAGCAACAACACCAGTAACATTTATATCTATGCATATTAATATTTTTTTGGTCATCGAATATTTATCGACAGCTGAAATCGTGTAACTGCTTTCTGCTTGAAATTGAATGATGATGAAGCTGCTTCATCATTATGGGGTAAAACGACCATAGCTTGGAGGATTTACGTGACCAATTAATGCACTCGTTAGACGTTCGCATAAGATATCCTCAGTAAGCATGATCTCCTATCGATTAAAACACGCGTTATTTTTTTCTCGACCAACTATTCCATAATTTCACTAATACAAAGAAAATTCTGCTTTAGTGATTTACAACGCAAACGGTTGCCTTAAAAGTGGTGAAATGTTTGAATATCAGCAGAAATTCGGCACTTGATTAGACGATTTCACCGGCTACTGTGGGTGATATTCGTGGAAAGTGAAATACCGATATATGTGAACAATCCACTTATATCGATTCTTCATACTTGAGATGAGATGAGAAAATGGTTCTCATAGCTAATCAAAGAAGAACGGTGAGCATGTCTCAAGTACTGTCCCGCTTAATGAGTTTCCTAATTTAATTATCTTATTGAACGTGGTTTACCGATTACTCGAATGTGACTTCAACACTGCGATTTCCTCTAGAACAAACTGCTACTCTGAATTGATGTCAAAACGCACCAGAAGCGGCGGCATGTAGTTCAATATTTCCTGTCACACAACAAATTTTAAAAGCCTTGTGTTTGATTCGTCACGAGTTGCCCATAGAAGGAATGATGTTTCAGAAGTTGGAATGAAAATAATAGGAATGTCGTGAGCCTAGACGTAAATTTCTGTTTGTCGAACCGAAAAATGGGTTTGATCTGACTGGATTGTTAAATAGTAGGAGGTGTCATTCGTCCCGGAACTCTCTGCTCGAGCTGCTGCTACTTGCGAGAGTGATCCAAGATGGTCGAATGGCAATGCGCCACATGGTATTGAAGGAAAAACACAGAAACGGAAGTTTCTATCTATCATTGTGGTCCTGTTAAATTCGTGGAATGCGATATAATTGAGTTGTACTCAGCATGTGGCATCCAAGCGTGGAAATCGATTAGGAATCAATAGATCTCATATTTTCCGCCGTCTAATATAGTTTAAGGATGGATAAATTACTCTGATCAAATGTAAGTTTTAAAGCGGTTGCATTGAATTGTAGGAAGAATGGATGTGCCAGCCAACAATGACAAGACTGGAAGGAAATGAGTCACATGCCAGAAAATTTACTCGAATGATCAGTCAGTGAAATAAAGAGGGTTGCGCCAATTGCAACTCAACGGACCAGTGTTATACTAGAAAAACATGGTTTTATTCGATATCGAAACACGTAAGATTACCGAGGAAATTTATTTGGAGAAATTCTGTCGTGAATAAATCTCCGCGCAGCCTGGATTATCGGTAATTTCCATACTGACAGCATCAGATTTACAACGATCTGATCAAGTAATCATTGTTATACCATTCTGAGGGTCATTTGTCCGGCACGTCGGACATGTGTAGAAATGTTTGAGTTGGCTGTCTTATGGCGTTCCAGTCTGGAGAAAGCAAACATAGGTTTTAAATAGTGAAGCATTAGTTGCTTTATTATGAGTACTGGAACGGTGCCCGCAGTCAGATTATATCAAAATAAATTGCAACTGATTTGGAGTAATAATGACCGAATCACAATCCTGGGTGGCTGTGAATGGTGTGTCTAGCACGCATAAGATAGAAGTTAGGTTTCACGCATTAATTACTTGCATGCAAGCAGTATCCCGTCTATTTAACAGAATCGGGCAGACGGTGACCAAGCGAATAAGGTGGTGACTTTTGAACGTGATGTTCGCGGGTTCGAATCCCCCCAACGCCAGTCAACTTCCCCAGTTGACAGCCCCCTGTTGGCCATCACCACCTTCCTGAAAAAAGATGTACATTGCCCGCATCTCAAATCTGGCAACGCGCTTATGAACTGTTGAAGACTACCAACAGGTCAGATGCAATGGCAATGGGGATCTGCGAGCTGAAGTTTCCCACAGCAGTACAAAATATTTATGAGAACTGTATGTTGGAACATTTGTATTCCTATTTGGTGCACTTCAGCTGCATACTTCACATTCTATGATGTCTACACTAGGTGATTCTGAATGGTGGCATACGGGAATTGTTTCAATTCATAGTTTCTCCTGCACACTACGTAGAACCCTAGAAGCAACATGTCCGGTAGTATTTCAGATCCAGACAGGTAAATGAGGCTTGAATTCAACTCAATTCAATGACGTCCACGGTCACCTCTTGCACAACCGATAAATTTATTTCGTTCAATCAACATTCTGATAAAACGAAACAACTGACATTAGAAGACAGGATTGAAACATTTTACTGCATCTTAATTTACCTTGAACTTAGACCAACATTGATTTGAATGATGGAATTAGCAAGCAGAGATGGAACGACGTCAGATTCTCAACTATAGGTTCGCTTGCATTTATGAGCGTTGGCGATAGTCGAATGTCAAATGTCGGATTGTCACTATTGGCAATGTAACTAAGTAGCATTTATCTATTCCCACGAGAATAATAATTTACTTGTACATACATAATACTGCTGAAATGATTCCCAGGTCAATTCATCTGATGACGAACACGCGGAAACCCATAAATCGAGAGCATGATTTTTGTTCAGTTGAATCATAATATGACAAACACCGCCAGTTGTTATTGACTATTTAGACTGTGGATAAGTGGATGCTATCATAGTTGATTTCACTGATGACCGCCGTAGACGTCAGCTCTTATCGGAGCCGCAAGCAAATCGTTTTCAGGTGCTATCTGACGTGAAACGCGGGATCACGAAATTTTAATTTCTGTTCCGTGTATGAAACTGATCATAGTGGCAAGGAATTTGTCTTTTAGCCTTTGAGGCATAATGCATGCAGGGTGAGAGGGAGCCATCTCACCACATATTGTGTGACTGATGAAATAAAGTCTTACGGAATATATTTGTGAAGGATACACATGACGAACTTACCTTGATATAAGCTACCGAGGATATCGTTGAAGGTAACTTCGACCAATCCACTTAAACAGTTGTCATAAAGTTTGGTCCTGTGTTCTGCACGAGGAACCGCACACAAATTCGGAACGAATAATAGAACTTAATTGCATACTTCTTGTTTCGGGGGTCCCACAATGTAGTGAGACACGAAAATGGGGTCCAAGCTGCAAACATCGATGAACACGAAATGACATCAACATCTACCGCGAAAGCTACGTTCACAATGGTATGAACAAAAGATCTTGTTGAAAAATTTGAGAGGAAATTATACAAACCAAGAAACCGAGCATACGTCATTAGTGAAAGTTTATTCGAGAACCGGAACTGTGTAGTAAAAGTGAGACAAGGAGATACTTCACACAATGGACAAAGACCCATCACCTTGCATGAGGAAACTCTCTATTCATGGAGTTTAAATGCTGTTGTAGAACTGCTGAAACCTAACATGGTATGGCTTTGAATATTTTGGTAGTTTCATTAGAGGTAAACTTTCACATACTCAGACGATTTCGTCCAGTGCAGCGATATTCGAATCTTTGCATAGTCTGCCCTTAACTTCTATGGGGATATTCAACTGGCTGATGGCAGAGAATTGCTGTTAGTTCTAGTCAGTCAAACGCGCGTTTTAGTTCTAGAAAGTTACAAATGTTTCTTTTTTATCTTTTATCTTTTACTTCCTTTATTAATGAAACAACAATTTACATCAATTTTCAGGAAGGTGGCCGCGGCCAGCAGAGGGCTGCCAAGTGGGTTAGTTGACCAGCGGTGGGAGGATGTGAACCCGCGAACTTCCGTCCAAACGCCACGACCTTATCCGCTTGGCCACTGCCGGTCTGGGGTGTTTCATGCAACTTGACTAAATGTGGATGATAGTACATGGAACTTGAATTAATCCAACTCAGTGTGCTTGGACATTACCCTTGTTTGACGGAGTCAAGCGGGGAATGCCAGATTCACCGTGGGATTCCTTCGTGATAGCGGGCACACTGACTTGTCGCGTGATAACAGAATGAGCTCTATGTTTCAAAAAAGGATGACAATTATTGTGGTTCATTAGTAGTACTCGTGGTGAACTGGTCCCGAATGCTGCTTATGTGAAGACAAGCTACTCACAAAGCGAAAGTCGTTTCAAAATGAGATGGCTTCAAAATCCATCCTTTGAAAGCTCCCGGTAAGCTGTATTTTCTCAGTTGATTTTATTTTTTTGACATTACGAACAAAATCAAAATCCAGCACCCATCACAAATGGTTCTCGTTTGTCATGATTTCATCGGCTTTGTTTTGTGAAATCCTGACAGGTTGACTCAACGCGGTTTACCATCAAGGGTCGTAAAATCCTATCATGAAGAAATGAATTATCCCGAGGAAGCACGAATCAAAACCACTCCTAACTATGGAGCTAACAGGCTACTCAATACAGACTTATGAAAATCTTACATTTCACCGGACAGTAGAACGTTCTTGTCTTTCCATTGACAACTACAAATTCGGCTTGAATGTAAATCAGAAATTTTGCCAAAAAAATATGCAATTTTTGAACCTTTATCACGGTAGTTTGAAAAACGAATGTTGTTCTTTTATTTTTGCTAAACGCTTAAAGCTTCTTTGCAAAACAAGAAATTCAATTTGTCCTATCCTTTGTCTTCAATAATAAAGTAGCAGAGCACCTCATTTTCAACACCCCGGTGGCTTCCAGTACACTAATGCGATTCAGAGGAGTTGATCGGTGCGCAGAATGTTGATTTAGGAAGTTGATTGTTGGCATGGTTCACGAGCAACTTTTGTATCGTTCGGTGTTCACGATACATTATCAACTGAACCGTTCACAGTTCATTCTGGTTCAATCCTTTTTGACAATGGTTGTTATCGAGCATTGAATCGGTCACGCCCTTTCCACTCGCGACTGCGGGAATCGGATCGATTTCAGACGAGGTTATTTAGGTGACGACTGCTATCATAACACACCTCTAAAACTCTCAGATGAAATTGATTTGAGATGGTACGTGTTATGCCTCACAAAGCGTCATTTTCCTAGTGCGATACATTTTCAAGGAGAATCGTAAATAATCTCGGTACCAGAGTGCAGCTGCAAATATATATTCTATTGGGCCTCAGTATCGGTATTCTGAAGAATAACAGCAATGTAGCAGGTCGACTAGACATAGCCAAAGCTCTGCAGATAATATTAAATATACATCAACTATACTGACTTTAAATAGTTAAGGACATATACGAATGTGGTTCATTACGAAAATTAAAAGGGAATTTATTTAAATTAATAAACTAAGACTGGAAACAAAAGATAAGTGCATGTTCGCCACGTGAAATGTATACGTTTCATTGAAGAAAAGAATTACGCTGACTTTGTCCAGTCAGGGTTTTTCAATATTTCCGCTTCCCGGCTGAGAGCACAATCATACTGGTCCGGAAACAAAGCACACGCATCTTAGTGAAATCTCATTTGACTCCGCTGCCAACAGCACTAACCCGGGGTTTCATGAAATTCCAAGCGAAAGCAATAAGCTTCCTGAATAATAGGTGCTCGATTCTGGATTCATAATCCCTCTGTTCAAAAAGTTGCCCGACATCAGGTATTATTTTATAGGCCGGTCGGAAAACGAAGCAGGTTTGGCCAATCGTCAGGTAATTCATTAGGCTTCGCATAGGGCCCAACTTAGTTAATACCTGATAAACCGTCTCTGACAGTTTTGAATGTTTATGAAAGGGTTAATCATATTCTTACTGACCGCACTGAAGGGCATATCATGGTATCCTTGCAGCAAGAAACTTCACTCAGCCTGAACTCCATCATATCCTTCGATTAAGTAGTTGTATACCGAATGTTGACTGAAGTTCACAAATGATTACTCTCTACATCCTAGCCCATACGTGGAACCCGTTTACTGCCCTTTACTGTAAGGTTCGATACCACCTGGTGTAACCATGATTCAGGGATGACAGCAACCAAAACCGAATTTAACATGGTTGAGTCCACTAACATTGTTTTCAGCTCCTGTCAGGGCAAATCTGTCAAAACATTGATCTTTATTGGAAATTCTCGGTTGGTCTTCATCAACTTTTAATTTATTTTTCGAGCCTAGGCAACTGTCAACTAGATCCCATGAGACTATGTGGCCAACAGCTGACCAGCGCGTACGCACTTATCCAGTTCTTTCAAAATGAAAAAGAGGTTGAATTGTTCTGACCCCGTAATCAATCCACCTCTATCTTATTCCATCATGGTTTCCCAAATTTCAAGATCGTGTACACGGATTTCTGTTGATAACGGTTGTGTTCGGTGATGGTGAAGATTTGGCTGAAGCGCCTACTAGACCTTCGAAACCATCCACGACCGTAGGCAGCATTATCCCCACAAAACAGTTAGCTCTTTATTACAGGGACATTTTTCTGTCCAGAAAGCCCATTTATTGTTTGTGCAACGGCCAGATCAAGGCCAGTCGAACTTCAGCGCTACCGTACAAATGGACTAGGCCAAAATCCGGCATGGTTACGAGTCCAAATACTGCCCCAACTTTTTATGTTTACGCAAGGTCGGTCAACATTCTGCAGATATATACGAACCAATATTCAAATGCTCCGTGTTGTCCGTGTTTGAATGGGGGAATTCAATTACGTTGTCGGTTCCAAAGGCAGTCACTATTTTGCAGCCGTTTTCTGTTGATGTTAGTTTATTATTGTTAATGTGAAAGGTTGCCAGAAATGGTGGCGAAAGCCGAAAACTGCGATTTCGCGACAATCTACCATAGTGTATTCAACACAGTTCTAATGATAAATTTCGGTCGGTTTACCGACTTACGAGGTGATCCACGTAGGCTGCTTATGAATGCTTCCGTTAGATTCCGATTCCCGAGCCTAGAGTTCAAATAGCCAACGTTACATTGCGAATCTTGATGACAACCAGAGTAAAATAATACCACGCAGTGTACACAAGTACTAACGGTGTCACCTCGTCAAGTGATTCAATGTTTATGATCAAAACTCCAAGCTCAGGCTTCAGAATCTCATGAAGACAAACAGTCTAACCTAATATCAAGAAAGAACTTCAGAATCACTGTGACACAACAGTGTCAAGTGGATACAAGGCAAGCCGTGTGAGCTATGACTCATGACTTTCCTAAAACCACTTATTGACAAAACGTTTACATCAGATAAAATGTTTTCTATAAAGTTTTCTGAACCCGCCACAGTAACCTCACGGCTGAGAGAGATAACTGATCATCATTCGTGCCTCATATCCTTACAGTTTTATTTTGTTTGATTCGACTTTCTAGCAATCGAGGATGGATAGCTGAGCAGTAGTCTGGCATATTTCCGTAGCTTGTTTCGTGCAAACAGTCCACGCCACTTGTTGTCATTCATGTGCATTAAACATTCAGTTGCAAGAGGACGTTTCACTAGATCAGTAGCAACCATGGGATTTTGAGATTTTTTGGAATGATTCCAGATATCATCGATTCATTCGTTTACAAAACAGGAAACATTCATTGAATCATCTTGCAATTCGCAGGAATTTAAACCGGAAATACTTTTGAAGGGGACTTGATTAGTTGGGTTTTGTGATGTGCTGACCGTTTTATACGTTTGCTGAAACTCAACCAACTAAATTATATCAGCTTTTCACTTAATCAATGTACGCTTGCTCACCAGTTCAAAATATGTGGTTTCATCTGGTTCCCGGTTTCCGTCAAGTAACTGTTAACAAAACCTCGGTCTTGCCAAAATCTTCGTATGTTGAACAACTGGTAATATACCTTTCAACGATGAAACATCCCAGAAAATCGATTGCTTTTAGATATATGTAGGGTAAATATGATTACTAACGTATGAACAGAATATATTTGTAGTTTTCTCGTAGCGGAAGCCGGTGACAGTTTTGTTGGCCTTTTAAAAAGGAAGATAAGGCTAGCTATCAACATAAAACTTTGTGAGCAAATGTCGCAAACTGCTTGCGAATAATTCTTGTTGATGTATCAGAATCCGAATATTGAACTCTAACGATCCAGAAACACGCTAACTGGGCCAAACCACAAATATGATTTTAGACCAATCCAATGAAGTCGGTAGCCATGGCGGTGGTTCGATTTTAATTCTCAGGGAAATAATTTCGTTAATCAGGAAAAAAAGTAGATCAGGATAAAAAACAAAGTTCAATAAAGCCGGTCAGCCCTGATTGGTTCGACCAAAATAGAAACAGCGTTCTCATTTGAGAGGCAAAACAAACTAGCATTTTATTTGGATGCGTAGAATCCATAAGAATTTACTAATGAAAGTAACTTCTGTTGCCTCATACCAATCAGCTTTCGTGGTGGCATTCCTTTGATGTTCAAACTGTAAGGCGGGGCTATGCAAGTCCTGATTTATTGATTGTGAAAATGGATCCGAGAGACAGGAGATTTGCTAAGTAAGTCACTAGAGTGCGTTGCAAAAATAAAGGTCGACAGATCAGAATATTGTCGATCCACTGAGCGAATAATTGGCATGATTTATTGCCTTCTTCTCAACATGATATCCGTATTTATTTGAGTGCAAGGATTATTGAAACTTTAAGAAGAAAATGGCATATCTAATTGTTGTTTCGGATGTGACCAGCCAACCCTTACCTTCAGCGATTGGGCATAACGGATTCCTACATTTAAAAGAACTTATCCACCCAGACGTGTATCAACGACCGTCGACAGTGTGAAGGTAAGATCAATTACATTTTCTGTTGCTATAAGGTAAAAGAGTTATCACTCCTTCCCTAATTTTAGGGATTTTAGTAAGAATTGTCCATAGAAAGATGATTTCTCAAACCCGGAGAAAAACAGGCTTTGATCTGAGGCAAATTTATTGTCTGAAAAGCTTAACTAACGAATACAGCTTACATATCGAATTTCAGTTGTTTGAGAACTTGCGTCATGTGGCGCCAAGTTCCGGCAGGGTTGGATGTGGTCAGCGTCCAGGGACCGGAATCTTCAGTCATAGTGACAAATCATGGAGATCAAGCAGAATAGTGTATCTTTACTCCAAAACATCCCTTGTGTACTGGGTGAGTGTTGTCGAAGCAAAATTTCGTAGCAAATCTGAACACATGCATCAATATTCTTCAGAAATGTGCTAATAAAACAAAAGTAGCCATTCGGGAATATCCGAGGTTTGCTGAGAGCACACAACGATCAGTTCAACAATGAGCCTTCAGTGGATACGAGAATTAGGAAAAAGCAGAGTTCAATTCAGGTGGTCGTCCCTGAGTTGTGTGACCAACAAAGGAACATCGTTCTCATTTAGAAGGTAAAAATCTAGCAGTTTATTTGGATGCGTAAAAACTATAGGTGATTAATTATGAAACTAATCTCTGTTGCCTCATACGACTGACATTCCCGACTGGTGTTTTCTTGACATTCAGTTTGTATGGCAGAGTTTTGAAAAAAATGGTATATCTAGCTGTTGTTTCGGACATCAACAGTCATCTCTTACTTTCCGCAATTGGGCTTAACGGATTCCTACATCTAAACTAGATTATCCACCCAGACGTATGCCAATGACCGTCGGCAATATTAAGGTGTGATGGATTATATTTCCGGTCGATGTACGGCAAACCAGTTACCATTTCTCCCCTAAATTTAAGAATTTTGGTATAAATAGTCCACAGAAGGGAGATTTTCAAAACTGGATAAAAATCAGGCTTTGACAGGAGGACCATTTATTGTCCTTATTTTCGAGTGCAACTTTGGAAATCCACTTTTAAGTGTTCATTTTACGACGCGACAAAAGCTGAAATGAGACAGTCCGAAGAATACGAACATTCTCATGTATGCCACCAATCCTAAGACAAGCTCCGAATGACTGAAGCTCTCCTCCTTGATTGTTTTTCTAATTCGGATAAAATTTCAAGCCACTTGACCTGTCAACTGTCGTGAATAAAACGAGACATTGTTCAGCATCCTCATTTGAAAAGGGGATTAAAAAAGAATTTCAAACAATCCAAGTTGTTCCCGCCAGAACATTTCCAGTCTGAACAAAAAGGACATTCTCCTAATATGATCTTGACTTGTTCGTTTTTCCCCTTCCCCGGTTGTGAGCTCCGAAGCAAGACGAGCGCTAAGACGTTGACTGAGCAACCGAGAGAAAGGGATTAGCAGACACCTTGGAACAAGAAAATGACGGTTAATAGAAGTTTGCCTTCAACCGTGGCATATGTTTATACAATGGCCAGTCCAGGATTGAAATTCGGCGGACGATGTGTATCGTTGCCATTTCTGTGGATGGCAAACCACTTGCAAATACTTCGCATACATGACACATGATGTTCTTCCGTATCTCTATAGCAGCACTTTGGAGAATACAAATGCGACTGTTCTGAAACATGTCCTGGGGTAATACCAAAGCAGACGGTACTCCGATTAATCATTGCACAATGATTCCGGTGATTTTGCACGAATCATCATGTTTGGGTTACTTAAGCGCCTGTTCATCTGCACATTTACCTTTCTTGTAAATAGTATTAATCTTGAGTAGTGAAATCACAGTGGTATGATGTATTCACTTTATAAGTAAAGGTTTAACCGTTTACAGGGCAGTGTTTTCCCGCTGTTTTGAATACCGGTAGGTAAAATTGGTAAGTATTGGGTGGACAAACAGGGA
>LUCM01007679.1:291533-336842 GCA_008360955.1 Fasciolopsis buskii | reverse complement strand
GTTATCGCCATTCTTCTTTAACCCCCCTCTGACAGCCTGTGACAGATTTTAATCTTTAACGCGGTGCCTTCGTTTTTCTTAGCCACCTACATCGTATGCCCACACAGGCAAAGTCCAAAACGCCGTCACCTGGAAATTGAAGTATTAGACATATTTGCCCTCACAGTGACCTAGCAACAACTTATTGGATCCTTACTGGATGAAGCTGGATTGAGCCTCAAATGTCGGCAAGGATATAATGCCAATTAGCTGCGAGTGAAAGCCAAATTCTTTTGCACCCCATTTAATTCGAGAATTCAAATGAAGTCTGTTTCTCCTAATGCGATAGCCTCCGACGCGGCCGTAAACCGAGAATGACAACATTCAGAAGCGAAATCAGTGGCATGAATCTGTTTACACTACTTCGAGGTTCGATCAATGCAACTTTGTCACAAAAGCAATATTTAATCGAAATTCCTCGCCCATTTTTTTAAATTTATCTTTTCATTCCTGGATTGAGCAAGCATTAATCAGGTCTCTTGGGAATGATTTACCGAGAGCAAATTGACTGGTGCCTAATTTGCCATTTCCTGCATCAGAAAAATCGTATTGAATAAGTCTGCTTGCGCGATCAGTGTACTCTGCTATTTCGCCCTGGATATTTCGTCTTCAGTGATTGCATACGCACACGTTTATGATGACGACCGTTGGGTTGGTGTCGGTGTTATGGGATGGTAAAATATTGCCTCAAGCGACTACTAAACCATCAAATCCATTCCATACCGCAGGCAGTTCTCTATCCACAAATGTAACTGTCCGGCATTTACGGGAACGAACTGTGTTAAGCGAACTCTGTCTTGTGTTTTTGGCATTCCTTATCAGCTCAACTACTAAACAGTTTAGATGCTACCCCCAGATGTGACTTACACAGTCGTTCTACCCTCCAAAGATATCCCGAAATTTTATGATAGTTCTTTTTAATTCGTCTGTTTGACTATGTTGTGAATAACTGGTGACCGTTGTTCAGTTTCCTGTCGGTGACTCCATTTGATGGACTGGACCGGTCGCACAATTATTCAATACGTAGGCGTTGCTTTTAAGTACGTGAACGATATTCCATGTTGTTGTAACAAAACAAGCATGTATAATCTATCTACAGATATTTTATCCATAAATTTGTAAATTTTTGGGATGTTCGTTTGGAATGTCTCAACGGAGTATGAAAATTTGACAGTGACAGCGTTCGACTAAATTAGTACCGAAAATCCTCATCGATGGACTTCTAGTAACACAATTACAAATATATCAACACTTTCACCATTCATTGATGCTTTTAATAATTTAAGATATCCAAACAAATGGCTCAACTTAGTATGTTTATTAGTTTCGCACCGCTGAGTTTTGCATTCAAGTGGTTAACCTTCCACCAGTATTCGAATTGACATTGTCGCATGAATATCCTCAACCGTGCACACAGGTCGACCGTGGTCAAATCGACCGGCTATAAAACGTTTACGATCTAGTCCCTAAGCCCAGCAATCAGAACCTCAAAAAATCAACAACCGGAGCTTGGAAACACGCAGATATCCACAATCCCTGACACATTGACTTGCCACATGGATAGAAGACAAGGCGTTGCGGGAGAGCAATTGTTGCCTAGCATGATCATTTAATGCTAGAGGACTGAAATTTACTCTGATAAGGACATATTTACATCTGTTTCTAAAGGTATCTTTGGTGTTAAAGTTTAGTATTCTCACTTTGAATAGCACATCTTAAGACGTCATTTTTACGGTGTTATACAGAGAGTCATTAGTTGAAATAGCACATCATGTGCGCCGCAATTTGTTGTAGTATATAAAAATAATATATCTGTTTTCGAGGAATCGCTTTAACTATGAACTGGCCGGAACTTCGCTTTCTGATATTGGTCTCTTTTTGCGGAGTCTGTTGTATAGGCTCCCAAGGGGAGTTCAAATCGTTAGACAGTTAGTGACAGTACAAAATTTCAAAAATTCCTCAGCCATCCGGAGATAGGGCAAAGAACAGAAGTAGCCAACAGGACGTCTTTTGAAGTAGTCCTCATGCCTACTATTTCTCTCTATAGTAAACAGTCTCTATCGATTCCCCGAGATGGTTTGGAAGTGAAACGCGCTGTCCGATCTGTGAATTATTTATCCAGAGATTCATATGCCCATATCAATGATTACCTCAGAAATACTACTGTTATTTTCCTGCATAACAAGCGTTTTATTTTGAATGTACCCCTTTCTGACAAACGTATTGCGTACCAATATGCAGTTCTTTATCCAAAGTTCTCAGTGATATGTTCTTAAGCAAGTTTAAAGCAAAGTTAAAGAACGTGTTAGAAATTTTGGACATCACTCTAGTGAAGCGTACGTATGGAGCACTGAAGTGAATCTTTCACTAGAAATTCACATGGGACGACCAAAATTTAAGCTTCGAAATTCTCTCTCCCATAAGTCACAGAGGATATTTGGTGAGAACGCACAATTATCGGGCCTGAAATGTTTGCTCCTCAGGTACGGTAACTAAGGAAGAATCGCTTCATTGGTAAACCCTGGAGCATGATTATTATCCCGAGTGATTCGTCAACATTCGCAGCCAAAATTGACCCGGGGTTTGCAGACCCAAAACAAACTGTTCTACACTGAAGTTAATGATTGGAATGGTCACCTTACGAACGAAGTTCTTCACAAACTAGGATCGGCCGCGCAAAGTCAACCGTCACTGTACAGTCGAAAGACGGTCGTAGACAGGGGAGAGTTCGCCATTTGACTTATTTCGAAGCATTACGTAGTTTATCAGTTTAAATCCAACCGGGTGACACACTATACTGTATTGTATGGGGTTTTTGCTTACACTCATCGAGGAGTGATTATTGCACATTTTGAAAGGTTATTCAGGAATTCGGCCGAAACACGGTCAAGAGTTGTCATGATGCGTGCTGATTAAGGGACTGGATTTCCTACAGGTATTGATTTTAGACGGCTTAGAAGGAAAAGAGGGTCGTGTTGAAAGATGAGAGCGACGCTTTGAAATATCGATGTGCAGTGGATGCGTGGGATCAAAACGAATTTTATGAGCAGATTTCGCACATGCTGATAAGTGTTGACCACATAGATTAAAGGACAATTCAGTTGGCGGGACGAATGACACCCGGCTAATAATTGTTAGTCTCCAGCGAAAAATTTTAAAATCTTTTTATGTAAACCTGGAAAAATGACGGGAGGAGAGCAAAGAATGATTGAAAAGTTTCGGTATACAAAATGGGAAGTGGTACTTCCTTTCAAATTGTTATGTCAGTGCTTCCTTATTTGAAATGACAACCGTCGGAGAGTTTTACACAGGTAGAATTGTGAGTAGTCCAATTCAGCTTCTTATCAATAATATTTCACAGAATTAACCCTGGTAACAGTTTTTGAACTGTTGAAAGACGTTTCGGATAGGTAGGCTGACCAAGGGAGAGAAAACAGACATTCGAAATATTTAGATGTGTTTCGAGTTGAACCAGCTTGTGCACAGGGCTTGTAGATAGAACAGTTGTTGGAAACAGTTGAAAATCACCGTTGTTTGAAACAGCTTGAGAGAGGGTGACGTCATTAGCATACTTAAACAAATGAGAGAGGGAGATAGCTGATAAGTCCCTGATGTATGTAGAGCGGAGGAACGGTGAAAGAATAGCACCCTGAAGTACTCCAGTTTTGTTGATCAACAGTTTGGAAGTTTCACTGTTCTTTTCTGTGCACTGTGTTTGGTTCGTAAATTAATCAGACATCCATGCTAATAAAGACATGAAACGACTAGATATTTCCAGTTTGTGAAGTAGGAGAGAATGTCGGACAGAATCAACTGCCGACGACTAGTCTAGAAAAGCGCAACGGACTGATTTCATTGATGCGTTTAGGGACTTACAAATTTGGTGAATGAGAGAGGCGACAGCGCCTAAAGTGGAGCTGCTAGATTTATAAGCGTACTGAAATGGGATCGTCAGGAAGAGACATAGAGGAACGCGGCCGCCTGAGTATAGCAGGCTCCGTAAGTTTAAGACCACAAGAAGATAAGACGATGGAGCGAAAACATTTTTCCAGTGCAGTAAAATTGCTAGATTTAGGAGGTGGAAATAATGGTATCGGGTCTTCAGCAGTCAGGAAAAGAAGATGAGCCTAATGATGAGTTGATCGGAGGAGTAAATGCATGGCTTAAAAGAGATGGCTACAGACTGTGGTAATTTTACCGGTTCGTAGAAGGTCTAGCACCTCTTCTTTAGAGAAATATAACTTTCATGTCATCACCCTGTCCAAATGTGACAGGGGTATAACTGAAGGGCTGAATGAAAGCTTGACTGAAGCTGCCGACATTAGCAAACGTTTCACAGGTTTATTTTCTTCCCACACAGAAGGCGAATGCCTTTCCATAGAAATCAGTTGTTGTTGCCACTGAAAATGTTTATGGCGAATGCAGCGTCGATGCCATTGATTTCAGCCTTCATTATTAGGTTAGAGATATGCCGCAGGCTTTATCTATTACGGGAGTTGTGTAAGTGCACTTTGCGTATACTTAGAGATTTCAGTCTCTGGGTGGAGATGCAGCTGTTGGAGGCGAAAAGCGCTTCTAAGGAACAGCAAATATCAAGGATTGCATTGACCATCTCGGTGAAACGTCTGACGTTGTCATTGACCAAAGCTTTAAAAGAGACAAGCAGATGTCGCCGAAAGGAATGTTTAAATGAGATTAAGTTGGCTGCGTGAAAGATTGCGGATGTGAATTCGGGTTTGATTTTTTTCGCCTGAAGGAATCGAATGCTAATCAAGAGTCTGTCTTGGACCTTACCACAACCAGACAATTGAGATTGGAGCACAAAGTTTCAAGGCAATATAATTCAGGGTAGTCGATACTAAATCTATCTAAAAGGGAGCGGCTTTTGGTTGGAAAAAGGCAGAGGTCAGCCAGTTCAAATGTAGTCAGTGATGGCGTAGATTCGTAATAGAAATCATCCTCAATAATATAATGGATCTGCGCAAGAAAAAGAATAATAAATACTAGTAGAGAGTGAAAAAATGATGCAATATTCTGTCGCAAGCTAAAAATGGCAATATATAAGTTTCTCACCAGAGTACTGTTTACCGAGTACGCGTAAATAACTTCGGGCTTGCCAGATCAGAAAGAGTTTATGTATTTTGTCATACCACCTCCAGTCTTTTGTCCAAAACTCTACTCTGCCGATAATGCAAGTGTGAACATAGATCGGTGATTGGAATGCGAGGGTTAGGTTCGAGGTTTTCGTGAACGGAGAGCTGATGTTGGCACTCAGCAATGCCGGAATGGATATCTTGGTCGGAATGGTGCATTTAAGAGCTGCCTGCCGTTCGGCACGAGTGCCTCTTCTTGATGGAGTGGAAGATCTTTGAGGTGCAACAGCATTTGGTCCCATTCCATGTTGAGTGACAAAAAGTTTTAAACAACAATAGTTCCGAGCGACTGTAGCCCCGAGCAGATGTCGTAATGGAATCAAAATTCCGACAAGACTACGACAAACTAAAAATGATATAACTGCAACGCAGGAAGTCAAAAGGCGCGTGTCACAACATAGTCAGAATAAACCGATGGCTTTCACAACAGATGCCTGAACACATTCCGAAATGGTTGAGAAAGTCGATGGAGGAAGTTTTTACTGGTAGCCAGCAAACGCGGCCTCCAGATTCATCAGTGGCCAGATCGATAATGAATAGCAACGAAACGTTGACACGGAGTTGTCTTCCAAGCCCCTAATATTTAATCGCAATCCGAAAAGCAACCAACATTCACTGAGGTGTTATTCATCACATCATGCTACTAGCAACAAAAGTGATAATATCTGACGGCAAATTTGAAAATCGAAAGTCCAAATTACCTAAAAGCTATTGCTTGGCATCCTTCTACAGCAAAAAGAATTTCCGTTCTATGCAACGGACTTCCAGCTTCTATTACGTAAAGTACCGCAGGTTGTTTGACAAATGACTCCCAAGATGGTTCATGTTAAAAGTTAGAATTCCCTTCAGCTCGATTTATGGAATCAAAATTATACAAAGAATGTGAAATTTCAAGTGTATCCTTAAATATGCACAACAAGATGGAACACTAAGAATATAACTCAATTAAATATTTTGGTTAGACTCCTTGTTTGATTGGTTGAATGACCTGTTGATTACCTGATTAACTTACGGACTAAATAACTGGTTGATTGGTTGAGTGATTAGATGGTAAAATGATTGATGCATTTGCTGAATGAGCAATAAATATCTGGGTAGATAGAGAGACCGAGTGACTAACTGACCGAGAAGGTCTTCAAAATCATCCGGGTATGCATTCTGATATTTCGAGTATTGCGTATATGTAAACATATAAACATGGAGACGTAGTCAGCATATTTTTTTTAAATAAACAAATTTTAATAGGGGAGTTAAGTTGTTGCCAGATCATATAATAAAATTTAATTTCCTCTCAGGACACAAGAAATTCGGATACTGAGTTTTCTCCGATGAGGTTGTCTCATTATTTATCACCGTGCTCTTCCGGTTTTCGATACCTCCGCCGTAGCACCTTAAATTTCGTGAATTGAAAGATTTCCACTGCTTACGAGCATGCAGGCTTGTTCATATTACAAAAAAACATTTTCAGCGAGCTATCCTGACATGGACGATTGCTATCAGTAAGAATGATGTAATAAAAGCTGAAGGGGTATTAGAAGCTCTCCAAGACTAATTTCAAAACTGCGTCGATGAACAGGTGGACAGCGGCGGTAGGTGTTGATTATGATGACTTGGGGAGTCGGACAGCAAGTGTAAACGACTAACGTGGTGCGATCGCTTAAGCACATTCTTTCTTGGACCGGCAGAATTTTCCAATAAGTAAATAAATTACTTGTTCATATTTAGTATCTTCATCCCAAAAAACTGTAGATATGCCGTAACAGGTAGAGCTCCCAGGACATGCGGTACGAAAATGGCTGGATTTGAAATGTGTTGTTTGACAGGTCTCGGTAACACGTTTGTCGACCAACACTTCACTCCGAATGACATTTCAAATGTCGTCAAAATTAACCAACCACCAAAGTCGAGGCGATCTTGTTGTAAAATGATCGGCTGTGTATTGTGAAATCATAATAGCTTGACTCCACACACCTCACCAAAATGCCCGCAATGTAGTAAGCCAAGGACAAAGAAAACGCCAACCACTCGAAGTCGTCGGATTACTCGCTTGATTTTAATTTCACCTGGGCCTGTCAAGGATCTTATCATTTCAATGAAAACATGAATAGTGATTTGTTTTCGGCGGAAACGAATTTGCGGGAGCCAAAACACCGAATGAGGTCGGCTTGTCTTTGTCGCTCTGAATTTGTGTCCCGGGCAGCTAAGTTGCACTTCATCAAATCGATGAGTGACATCACACAAAAGCAATCTAGCTTACAGTAAATCAGTTCTAATCAATTCGCACATGGTCAGTGATTTTGTCCACGCCAGACCAATGCAGTGGCCAAATTCTTCTCGGTGCAGGATCAAATTTTGGGCCGGAAGGTTTCTGTAGACCGTTTCGTCATGCTAGAGCCGTATCTGTTATACTATCGGCAGCTTATTCGGTCCAAAATCCCCATTTAGTTCACATAAATTTGGTGGACCTACTAAGTTAACGCACAACTTCCGGAGTAGCTTACCATTATTAGTTGGGTTTGTCTAAAGTTATTCTAATTCACTTGGATTTCCGAAAAGTTTGAAGCTTGTTTGTGAAAACAAGAATTTAAAACTAGGTTTCACTTGTTTTTCTATAATATTAAAATGGCAAAACAAATTATATTCTGGAGCCGAGTGGCTGCCAGCCCGGTGATGCGATTCGGAAATGTTGAGAGGTGCGTGGAATATTTATTTGGAAAATCAGTTACTGGTGTGATTCACAAGAAAATGTTAGAACGTTTGGTCTTCACGATAAGTTATCAGGTGAACCGTTCATACTTCATTCTGGATTAATTTTCCTTGGTTGTTATCGTAAGCTGAAATGTTAACTTAAATCCATTTGTGATGCTCCCGGAAACTGCAAGAGTCGAATCGTTTTCAAACGAGATTATTTATGTTCCGATTGTTATCGCAGCACAAATTTTTCGACAGTCTTAGCGGCAATACGCTGATGTTCGGGTTACGTCAGCGTCTTGGCATCCGTCGTGCGACCGAAGTAACCAACTACCCGATGATAACAACAATTCTGGATGAGAAGTGCGCCCAAATTTTCGCTGTATTATGAACACTAGGAATTTCAAGAATACCGCTGATTGAAGCTGATGATTGTTAGAGCGAGACAATTTCAGCAGATCATTAGGTAAACCCAATAAGATAGGTCGATCTATTTATTTCGCCGTAGAGTTCATCAAGGAAAATAGTTGAATTCATAAATCAAGATGGGAAACAGACGACGAGCACACTGAAACCGATGCCAAAATCACGTCGGTCAGCGAACAGAGTATAAAATATCTCACTGGAATCACGTCGGAATCCATTATTGACAACAAGACACTAACGCTTCCTGGAATTACATGCGAATGGCCAAAGTATTTTTTTCACGTTTTCAACAGTGTTGCTCACTTCACGCGTGGTTATCAAGAGCGACATCTCGGTGACGTGAAAATGAAAACATTTAACCAATAATATGCATATTCTTCAATCTTCGCTGAGTTTTGCATTGTTAGTCTGTCTTCTTCTTTAATCCTCTAAAAAACATTTATATATCTGACGATGACCTTTTGAGCACATCTCTCGTTTTCTTGATCAAATATCTTGTGGACAAGTTCGTTTCAAATGATGATTGAATATGGAAGATTTAATGCGACATATCATACGAATTTCCGAATTTGTTTAGAATGAAGTGTGTCATTTAATTGCAGTGGAAGTATATATATACATATATAATTGGTGACTGAAATTCACAAATGAACATTTCTGTTATCTCATCTCATATACAGATCCCGAGGAGATCCATACTGCCTCAGTTAGATGCCTTCAGATAAAATCAATAGGCAGAAATGACGGTAATAAAACGACGAAGTGAACAACGTTGAATCCATTAAAATTGCTTCCAGCTTCGATCAACACAAGTCTGCCTAAACAGTAATCTCATGTCAAAATTTGTAGTCGGTCTTTTGTGATTTCTAATTTTTCTCGTCTGGATTAGGCAAGTGTCGATCAAATCCCGTGGGGCTTGGTGGACAAATAAAACCTGATAGGTAATTTTTTCACCAGTTCTTCCCAAAGGACAACTAGAATGAACATTTTTGCTCAAAAGAACACCGAATCAGTCTAACTCTGCCGCGAATTTTCCGATTCCAAGTTTGTGAAAACTGGCGTGTGATATCAACGGTGGTGCGCGTGTATGTTTTGGAAAGGCTGAACAGTTGACTCAGGCCGTTTTGCAACCAACAAAACCGTTCCCTTTGATACTCTGTTCTGTCGCTACAAATATAATTATTCGGGAGTGATCGGGGTATTTTCCTCAGCAAACTTATACAGCACCTTCCGTGCAGGCATATTCATATTAATGCAGTCAGGACGGGAGAATCTGTCGAAATCAGTTATTTTTTCCTTTAAGTCGCAATAGTGATCCGAAGGTGCACGGTTAGTCTTTAATAACGTGAGCATTTTGTCAATGCTTTTGAACTGCGAATTTTACCAACACGGTTTCAATGTTTTTTAATAGACCATTTTGACTTTGATGTTTTTATTCAACGGAACGAAGGAGCAGCTAACGTTAATCTACACAAGAATGTATAGATGGAGTTCTGATCAGTGAGCTTGGTGTAGAAACCGCAATCGTTTTATCACCAGTCTGTTCGACGTAGTCGGAAGCAGGGAACCATTAAATGTTCATATGCACGGACTGTGCCGCCGCAAGTGATAATGAAATGTTTATGATGTGAGCCCCGAGGTCAGTGATCCTTTGCTTCATGGAAACTGACAGTCGAAGCTAAGGCCAACAGAAATTTTTAAGATCATCACGACGCATGAACGGTTTAGGGATGAAACTGAACCAGTTTTCAGTCTTGAAAAATCACTTACGAATAGGAGAATAAGAAATTATTTTGAAATATCCCGGATAACCTAAAGTTTTAGGGTGCTGACTCCTACTCTGCTGTGCAGGATTTCCGATAGATTTGATGAGATGAAAGTATTGAAAGGCTTTCGACAGCTAAGCGGTGCCCCCGGGATTCTTAGTGGTTAGTCTTATTTGGACAGTGCATGGTTTTTCGTGTACGCTATTCGTATATTTCGTAACAGGAAGAATTAAGTGAAGTTGACATTAATTAGTGACGTTGAGTTGATCTGATTTAGCGGCTCCGGGTATTGTTCAGCCATTTGCACGTACAATAGGAGGCATTTCTTCGTTGGGCTAAAGAGCGTTCGGGTTTACTTTAGAGGGATGTTCGCCTAATCACGGTTGGGCCACTTGAGACATAAATTATACTTTTTGTAAGGTTTCTAAACAGTAATCGACTAGCTTTTGTCACAAACAGTGACAACATTAAGTCCATGAGAAACGTAAGTTGGCTCGGGCTTTATGCTAATAAAGATACACCAACTGAGATGTAATGCGCACAACAGTATTGCGAATCAACAGAGTGCGATCAAAATTGGTGGCTATTTGACGACATTTTGAATAACCCTGGGAATCATAATATCAAGATATTGCCAGCTAGATCAATTGTTCTCTTTTACTGAAAAATGAAATTTTGCCAGTCAAACATAATGTTGAATTCGTCTGAATTTACGCACCTCCTTTACTTTATTGGTGTGGTTTTAGTCTGTCTTTCACCCATCTAACTAACAGTTAACGATGACTGTGCTAAAGTTCCCCTTCACTTGGAAATCATGCATATGATATTTCAACTGATAGAAATTGCTTTCAATTATGGGTGCACAATAAAGGATGCATACACAGTTTGTTGAGTTATTCCCAAAGTTTGTCGGGTAAATTTGACCATATGCAAGTCAAAAGATTAAATAGACGTTTTTCTAAAGTAGCTAGCCAAAACGTGCCGGTACTTTAGTTTTTTCAAGTGGACCAGTTCTATAAAACGAGTCGAAACACCGACGTCAAGTGCAAATGTCGTAAACGTACGGCGATTTATCCGATTGGTTTCTCAAGCTATACCCCGAAAAGCCCCACCGACATTTTTCTAGTTCATTTGTCATTTCACCCATGGTTTGATCTCTGAAGCCGAAAAACGTTTGATTCTGCAATCAATCAGATGTTCGGCAACTCCAGTCCAAAGTTTATTCTTAGTAGTGAAACACTTATTTGGAATGTGTGCAATTTCTTGGTTGTACACGGTTCATTTTGTCATCTCTTGACAGTTTAGTAAACAATCCCCGGTGGGCAAATCTTTATTTGTTAGTGACGAAGACAGATTTTAATTGTTCGAAAAAGGGCAAAGTTCCTTTATGTAAAAACTTGAAAAATGAATAAGGTTTTTCCTGCTTGCAAAATGAGTTCTTGCAAGAGCGAAATCCAATAAATTGACGTTATTTCGACAGAATTACTTCAGAACAGTAACGGAAAATAGGTTGTCTCCTCAATCTATAGGGATTCGGTTTGCTTTCGGACAACATTAAAATGCGCCATGCTTCATCCACGCTGGGCGGAAAAAGTGACATCTGTTTTAAAGCACACTCTCGCTGAACAGAAAACGGGGAGGAATATTCAATGATTGAATTGAATATATCTCGCCAAAGCGGTTAGACGGGACTGAGGCATACGACCGTCGCTTAGAGTAGTCGGCTAAAATCATTTCTTGACACAACGATTTTGCGAATATAACCTATTTACGAACACAATGGAATGAATAGTAAGGAGTAGCGCATAAATTTATGAGATGCGATTTCTTGCAAGAAAGGGTCACACAGGCCAAATTCAAGCAAACAAAATGCTATTCTTGGAATGATTTTCGAAACAATGTAAAATATAGTTTTCTTTTTGTATTATCAAACCTAAATGCTGAAATGATCGTTCTGAATCATGTCCATTCACGGGACGATTTCTGTTAATCACCTGTTCTTCATATTTCGCCAGTTTTAAGACTGTATTTTTAACATACTCCGTCAACATTGAAACTGTTTTCTTTGCACCTTTGTGGAGTCAGTTTACATAGACAAGTTTAATATCGGGAAATCTATGGATATTTGCGAGCACCCGATTTCGTTCGACTACTGAAGCTCCACAGGCCCCTATACCATCTAACCAACGGGCGGAGGGAGCCAGGACAATCGAATGCGCCAACACTAAAGGTTCATCCTTGAATCATTCACTTCAGCTAACCAGTTGTCTTCATTACCACACTTATAACTAGCCATATCTAATATGACTAAATGTAATAATTGTGAATCGACGGAAACGAGCTTGATCGCCACTTGGCGTTATGTAACTAAAATGGGCACAATAATAGCTGATGGTGTAAAATGCAATTTCATTTGTATCTTGCAGGATATATTATGCACAGATGTATGGTACGATGTATGATATGATTGCGTGTTTGACTGATTAACTGGTTGTTTGATTGTTTGTTTGGGTGGATGAGTAAACATTAAATTAATAAAGATCGTTTAGGTTTATATTCTGACATTTCGGAACTTGCTCGTATCGACCATTGATTAGGCAGTCGACCCCTTAAGTTTGTAAAACCTATTTTCACTCCGAATCTTAAACTTGTACCAAAGAATACATGTAAATTGTATATTCTTCCGGTAGCCAAAATCTTCCGAGGGATTGTTTGCTTAACAAAGTTACCAGACTAATCATAATCACAATGATTTTGAATTTGTCATTTCCGTATTAATAGCCCACTTCAGTAAACCGAAGTGTTTCCACATGCACATGAATGTGTTCTTCTCCACTTTTTTAATTACACATTCTCAAACGACGATCCCAAGAATGATCATCTGTGTCAGTAATGATGTTGTAAGAAACGGAGAACAAGCAATAAGACCCACCCTACAACAATTTTAGTGTAGGTTTCTTGAAACCATCCTTGATCATCGCTGGTAGGCAAAATCCATGGTCGTGTGAGTGATCATAAATACAGTAATGCTTAATAACTTGGACTTGATCCATTATCTGCATTCTGCGTTTGATAAGCAGGCTTTCGTAACCAGTAAATCAACCAGCAGCTCATATTTAGAAGATACAAGTAAGCTTCTCTAGCAACTAAATTTTCGAGTGGCTCCCGGGATCTGTCGTACTACTGTACCAGAAAACAATTTATGGGAGAAGAACGCATGACAATGGTTGTGGTTCATCATTAGTACTCCGTGGCCCACTGGCGCCGAGTGATGCTTAGGTGGCGTCAGCCAAATAACAAAGAAAATCTATCCGGAATGACTGTTTTCAAATGCATTGTTCGGCTTCAAGTATGACTTCGGATAAATAAGTTTCACCATTTCTATCATGATAAACATGCATGAGAAATTTAGATATATGGATAGTTGAGAAAGCTATAGTAGTAGTCTCTGCCACGTTTTCGGTTAAATTAAATGCATTCGAGTGTGATCCTGATATTCGTTCCTCTCTACATCACACGTTCCCTTCTTGTATCATTGGCATAGAAACAGTGCTGACAATCCTGGTTCTAACAGTTCATTTGCCTTGCGCAAACGAGATTCAATGATCACGAAATTGTAAACGTTGCAATTCTAATTGATGAAGGTCTTCGCCAGTTTTTCACTGTCGGTAAGCAGGAAACAGTCGGAATTTTGTAGGACCCATACAATGTCGAGAATGCGACTGGATATTCTTTACTCTTATTTTTTATTTTAAAAGTTGCTCTTGGTTGATTAAGCGGAACACGGTATCAAACAGTTACGACGGCCGTTGTGAATGACCTGATGGACGGATAACATTGTCTTCCTACAGGTTGTCAAACTTTCATCAACCGTACTTCGTGGCACTCGTTGCGGATTTCAGTATACTAGAAATAAGCAATCAAAAATCATGTCCAGTCAAAGCGACAATTAGTATTTGTAATGTTATAGGCCACGATCGTAACCGTCTTCGCGGACTCTCTGATACGCTGGCAGAAATGCAAGAAATAAGGGCATGCTGACTTGTTTTTAGTGACGACATGTTTGACAGCACGAAAGCAAGTGTAATCAGAAAAACTACAGCATTCTGAATACTTGGTCAACTAATTACAATAATATTGATAAACTTTGTAATCTAGAAACGGCGAGAAGCGTGCTCAAGTCGACCCGAGGATTCAGAAGATTCCCGGATGGTTCTGCAATCAAACGGAAACGTGAAACACATCAATGTGAAACCCATGCATAGGACATGAGTAGATTCTTCAAAACCCCCGAATAATTGCATGAAGTAAATTTGATGAGAGCAAATAAAATTCGCTTGTAAACTAATATTTCAATATGTTATTTTGGGGTTTTGCGCAACTGCTCGCAGTTGAAAGTTGATAGGCGTTTCAGGAATGGAAAAAAAACATGATTATGCGTTTTTGCCTATTTGCGAAGTGGTTTTGTTTACCCAAAACTCTCAGTTAGTAATCTTCTGGGGCTTTTTGATCCTTGTCGTTATCGAGTCTGCAGACAAATGAGATTTAGTTTGCTATAACCTAAGTTTAAAGCTTTCCATATTCTACGACATTTCTTCTGAAGCGGACCTCATGGTGGGATGTTTCGTTGAGTGTAGGATTAGGCTCATAAAGTCCTGAGATCATGCTCAACTGGGAAGTTCAGGCGTTAACATCGTCAATTTGTTGTTGTTGAAAATAGAGAAACGGTGTCAATGGATCCATTTCGGTATCTTACCAAACACTTGGAAGCTTAATGTGCAACACGTGTATTATCTGGGATGTCTTGTCTGGGCACTGCCGTCACAGTTCTTGCCATGACATGACCGGATTAGTGGATTCGGGAAATATTTGCGAAGATGCATTACTGTGGTTAGCCAAAGATTTTTCTTCCATCAGGGAGTGTCGCCAACCTGCTACTGTTTTACAGCAGACATGCTTGTGCAAGCGAACTGGGGCAGAATGAGATTTTGCTCCAAAGAAAAATTAGCAAGGCAAGAAGGTCTACCGAAACCAATGGAGTACGTAGTGGTCAGACCTAAATAAGTATCCAACTCCCATTGCTAGCAAAGACTGCGCTTAGGAATGATAGCAGGTGTGCCCAGAAACTTAGGCTGAGCAAAGCAATCAACATATTTCTCTATGTATTAAATCTACGTCAATTACCTCTAGACATACACACTGTGCTAATCATTTGAGCCAAAATCATTCCGATTTTGAAACCGACTCTCATTGCAAAGTTTCATAACATTATTTCCCAGTTCTCTACTACTTTAGTAACATGCAAACTAATCATTAGGTACTCATCTACAATCATGGCAACAATTTGAAAACTCTCGTAATCACGGTTTAAGCGGACTCGTTCTTTAACTGCTTGCTACCCGAACATCTTATGGAGTGTTTTCTAACTGAAAATAAGTCCTCTGAAGAAAGTGAAGACATTCCTTGCAATGCACTCTAGCGCCTAGCCCTATTTATCACTTTCAGTGTACATGAAATGCGTGTGTAGGTGTTTCGCTCTGATCGCGCCATCCACCTAAATACTAACTTGCTCGTTGGCCTTGGCTAACCTAATGTGACGCGGATTTAATTGCTATTCAGTCGGATCCTGCATACACGGATTGGCATCGAATTCGAATGCCCGTGATGCAAAAGTCGTTCGGAGCGTATGGCGTACAGAAGTTTTGACTGCCACATTAACTTGATCTTGTCTGTCAAACGATACCACTTAATTTAGTATTTGGCATGAATCGCCTAGGTGAAACAATGCCCATCGTCTAGCGGAAGAAATAGATAATTGGTCAATGAAAATATCTGGTAGATTTCCTTCATACAGGAAGCTGGGTCACTCGTTGTTTCATCGTTCTGTGGGATCCAAGTCGAGCTTTAAGTTTGTCGAAAATCCGCAGCCTATTAAGGAGGCACTTTAATATGACAAAACATTGGTGTAAGCCAGAAGGCTACATAAATATTCCTGATGATGTTCGCCTGTAGTAGTTAAAATGATTAAAAATAACCAATCGTTCCGACCATGCTGAACAAGACGTATTTGAATACTGTATTTTTTGCGTTTTGATCTATTTCCAGCAAGAATAACTTGTTTAGGCATATCTGTTCTTTTTACTAATAAACATTTCTATAGTATGCATGGTATGTGCATAATATCAGAAAAGTTGTTACCGACGTTTTTCTCCATTCTCGCCGAAAGATAGATCTCGGATGCAAAAACGGTGGCCTTGAACGCCTGGGGAACCCCACACTGCTTCAGAATTGGCTAACCACATTTGAAAGCAATCAATTTGCAGCAAGATTCTGGCTTAAGACCCTCGGACAAGTGAGTTGATATGGTGAAATATTTCGAGGAATTATCTTCTAAAGTCATCAGATAGTTTGCAACTCCAGACAACTCCAGCTGCACAACGAATATTTGTCATTCTCACCTTGTTGGTTTATTTCAGGGCAACAAACCTGATCGAAGTGACAAACAGTAGATGTTAGATTTCCCCTTTTTTCTGACTTTGCAAATCTAAGTTGGAAACCCATAAAAATGTTGACTATTGTAAATTATGTTTGAAGAGGCCCGAGTAAATCTATTTCCTGATTTCAAAATATTCTCAAATATCCGTCTGAGTGATCGGCATATTTGGTGATATGATTCTCTGAACAGCTATTCACTAAATGGTAAAAACGGTGTAGCCATGGGTTTTGTTTGTTTACGTCCCTTCTAACAATGACATCCTAGCTGAAGGATTGCGGTCCTAGTTGCCATGAGACCGTTTGATTAAGGTTTAATTTCCAGTTGGTTAGAGGCCATTTGGTTGACTTGCCCGCTTTACTTCACCCACATTTTGTGGTATTGAGTTTGTTTTTCGATAACCGACCTCTGTTTTATTTCATCTCATTTTCTTAAAATTTAATTTTTCATACCTAATGAGCTCAAAATCGTTCGCAGTAAATGAACTGAATAATGTCTAGGCGAAACATATGAACAAAGCGTAGTTCGGTCATTGACAGAAACGTGCATTGCCTGTTCCAGACACGATCGGAAATCAAATGTTAGCGCTGAAGCATCAGTGTTGTCCAGTTAGTTGCAATAGAAATAGATTCTAAATAACTGAAACGGATGTGTTCAGGCGACTATGGTCACGTATGTAACGTCACGTTGTAAAACCCTAATTTGTTTCTACGAACAGTTGCAATTCATTCACAGATGCCGATCATCAAACCCTTTACTCAAGCTATGTAGGTCCATGACGTGGTTTCTTTAACTAGACTTTATTTTCACTAGGTTAGGGTTCATCCGTTCGCCAGTACTATTTGCAAGTACGTCAAATATCCACTACAAATAATAAGTTTAACTTCATTAAGAGGCGGTACTTGAGGTATTGCATTATGACCTGAGAAGATTCCCGTAAACAGGGAGTAAATTGCCCCATTCGGATTTCAATTACACCACCCTAGCGACGGCAACCATTGTATTCCTTAATTTGTTCCGCTTGAGATTTAGGGGTTGACATGAACTCCAGTTGGCTCGTATATCCCAATGGGAAAAAGGCTAAACTGGTTATTCTGTCGAAATCATACTGTGTTGGTTTCATTCACTCAAGTTATATAAACAGTAAACTTGCAATTGATAGCAAGTACGAGCACGATGCACTTACTAAGCAACCTCTGGACAATATTTCGTGATGAGAGCTTTGAATGAAACTAGGTGACCATATAGAAAAACGGTTGTTTTTTATGCTCCCCGCAGTATGCTAATTAGCTAAAATTGACCGCGTCACCATTCTTTGTTTACGGTATTCATTCTAATTTTCCTCATCGTTGTACCCCAAAGCCGTTGATTTCCACATGCATGCTACAAAGGACTGGTGGTCCCAGATAAGAAGTCGTCCGTGGAAAACAACCGTCAGTAATGGACGTCTGAGGAAAGGTGTATCGGAACTGACTTCGGTTAGTCTTCTATCCCACGTTCCCAAAGGAATGAAGCTGCAAAGCTCATCGTCTACTGCAGCTTACCAACTCAGACAGTGCCAATGGAGGATTAACTTTCCATATCCAATCCGAAACATTAAATAAAATAGTGGCGAACAAACAACGGTACGAGACCCCATGAGGGCACTCTAAGTGTGCCGAAAAACTGCTTTTAAATTCAATCTTGGGATTGCTTGTCTTCCAAATGTCGGCAAGTTTCTAACCACTACGACCATGTTGGGTCAATGAACGGTGCGAATTCGCACAAGCTCCTCGTCTCCTGATAAACGAGGGACCTGATTTGTGTCAAACCATTTGTCCCACTCCCCTAAGTGTACAACTGTCCTGTGGTTCTGCTTTCGGAATGAACCCGTGCACAATAGAACTTCCGTGCGCTCATTCATACAGTGAGGTATTTCGCCCAATATGAGAGCACCTCGACGGAAGGTGATTTGTATCCTCATTCATTCGGATAATTCTAGGTGTACGCAATATTTGTGCAGATGTTATCCATACTACCTTTCTTTCATTACAATCCTGCTCTAAACAAACGGCATTCAAAATTGTTTTCATGAAGGGGATAGGGACAAGAAGAGATCCAAAAAGCTGAGTTGGGTCGACGGTCAAAGGAATCAAATTAGCGACATGGTTTTGACCACTTCCTCCAGCGTAAATGCCACTATATATCACCGAAACGGTACTTGTCTGTTTTGTCCAATATAGTTGTTCATTATGATCATGAAAAGGTGTACGGTTTAGTCGATCTTGTTTTCTGGTACTAAGGATGACTTTGGTGTTTTATGCCAGTGACTATTTCGCCATTTATGATTCGAAGCTGTTCGTCTTGGGTGTCTGTCACAAAGTCGTACTTAAATTAAGCTTGAATTTGATAAATGTCACTTATTGTGAACTAGATGCTTAATTCCTTCACGAAGTTCAGAAGTAATTTGCATTTTGCACAGTTATAAAAATTGAATGCGAATCAAGTCAGCCTGCATGTTGTCTTCATAAATGTCTTCGAATGGTCAATACCCTTCATGATAGCTGGCCACACTCGTTCCATTCCATCCTATTTATCAATGGCGTTGAGGAACATGGCAAGCCCCACCGACTGCTGTCTTTTTTGCAGAGTTTAGAAGGGATGAATATGGAAAGTGGAAGGGAGGTATACCTACACGAATGGACAAAGTTGAACATATTTCAGTAACCAACATACAGAACACAGTCGGACAGATCAGTTGCGAATTTTGGTCATTCTGGTTTGAAGTTATTGACATTGTTGTCCATTCGCTGCCACCACCTATTGACTTCTTCATGGTTTCTGTCATTCCGTAGGAGGAATGGTAAGGTGGGAACTGTACGGCAGACTTGAGTTCGTCAAAAGTAACACATGTCCTAATTAAATCAATTTAATCAGTTTGACAACCTGTGATAGAATCTCCTCTGAACTACCACCCAGCTTCAATTCCAGTCAAGCACACAAGTCACTGTGCCGATCCACTCAATCCTAACAAAACTACTTATGCATCGGCGGTAGAAAACCTCCAAGCAATGATTGTATTAAACAGTAGTTCCTTACTGAACAAAATAAGTGAGTGCATTGAAGCAAAATTGAGACGACATTTCAACTTTGAAGAAATATCAAATGAACGCCCGAAGTGTTCCTGTGCAACGTACATCGACCGGTGCTTTAACATGTATGTTGATCTTTCCTGCTGTGATCCAATTCTTAGTCAAGCAGCTATCAAGGAAACCGAAACGGTCAACAAAGATTAGCAGCTCTCAGTCAAACAAAACGTTTGGTGCTACTGTCGTTCATCCTTGCAGGAGCGCTCTGTACTGTGAAGGTATAAACCACATGAAAGATGGAACTGAATCCTACGAAGGTCTGTTTAGTTCCGTAGATTCAAGCAAACACAAAAAAGTCACTTGTAAAATCTAGATGGAACAGCTTACTTCATTTCCCAATCGATGGAGGCGAGACAGAAATCAGCCTTGTCAAACTCCGCTGGTCGTTTTGAATGGACTTGGTAGATTGCCGTTTAAAAGTGCTTGATCATGTGTGCAGAGAACAACGGTCGCATGAGATCTAATACATTTGGTGGGCTCCTCCGATAATGATCAATAATTGACGCTTCTCCGACGAGAGGGTGGAAGCAGATAAAATTAGTAATTATCAGGCGACGGGTTGTGGCAAGTTTCAAGTGGCCTGAGCAGATGAGAATATTTGGCGAACACAACTGCTATCCTCGGATGTTGCCAGCGCGAATCGATTTCTGACGGCGCAGCAGTATCGCAGTTAGAACCTTAGTAACTATCGGAATTAAGCTGATTGTACAACGGGTACTTCAGTCACTGCCTGCAAACTTATTAAATTTGGGTAAAGTCGGTGATTCCCTACATGATATCCCAATGAGCTTTTTCCAATAGGCTCAAGGAACATAGAGTTAGCTAGTCTTATGGATACATTTCCACCCATTTTGAAAACGACTGGAAGGACTTTCACTGGGACGGACACATTTTCCCACCCCATCTGTCAAATGTTTAATTTTACTTCCAATTCCGCTGCTAAGTCACACGTCTTATGAATTGGCAACTAGCACTTTGGTCGTAACTACGTTGGTCTGCGTCCAAATGAACTATAACTTAAATTACTTAGCACATCGGTACAGCCTCTTCTGCGGACCGTAACGTTGTTCTCCACTAAATTGTTTCATCGTTACTCTAGCCGAAGTTTACATAAGCCTAAATAATCTGCCACTTGTACCCGGAAGCACCAGATGAATCCATTTTATTGGCTATCCTAACCATCCACTCCTGAAGATCCTTCTTAGGGACTATTGTCATTCGAAGCCATCCTAGGTTATTTACCTTAGATTCCGACTGCTGTCTTATTTGGTCCATTAGACTTAGGGAGTCCTGGGAACCACTCCGCATTTATTTGACAATAGATTTAGGACCGAGGGTCTAACCTACTGCTTATATTATTGCTTGTCTGATATTATTCTGTTTAACATCTATGCGGCTGTTCGTCGAACTCCTTAGCTAGTCTGATGGATCCTCCTTATGACTGGTTCGAACGACCGGGTCAGGCAAATATCGAATAGCCAACAGGGTTACCATTTTGCACCGGTGCCCATTAAACTTCAGTGGAAATCGCATTAACTCTTCGTCTGGTACTGCATGTATGGACCAGTACGGTCTACAGTTTTGACCAAAACTATACCAGTTTTTACTAGTGTCATATAATCGGTCTGATTTTGAGTTACTATGGAATTAGTGTCCTGTGCTACGTGAAGTGTCTGGGAAACTTGCTAAAAGTCCATAGACGACTCTGTCCAAAAATACCGAAGCTCAACGACGTTACTGCTTCGTCGATCGGGTAAGGAAGAACACGCTTTTGACCGACCTGCAAAACAGTACGGACTTTGAATCTGTAGAGTTTTAGATTTGGACAAGTGAGAAAAATGGGCCGTGAGGCAGAAAACAGTTTGGAGACTACCTGTTACAAACATCAATCGGGTTTGAGAAGAGGATACAGAACATAGTTGACTAAAATAGATGAAATTTGCAACGCATTAATGATCGCCCTGTCCAACGACCAACGCAGTATGGAATTCTGCGTTTACGTTTATTTGATTGTAAATTTTAAGCTTTTAATGCTACGAAATGTAGCCATTAGGCCTGCGACCCATTAAGGACCACAATGAACGCTTTTGGTTCGAAAAGGAAGAGTTGAGTGGGTAAGTGGGAGCCCAGCTACGCGCACCAATTTGTCCTTTATTCACATTTCCGACTGATTTGTCAACCGAAGCCGGTTGTTTATATGGAATGCTAGAAGACTATTTTGTGAAGCCTCAACCCCAGACATTAATGAATCTTAAACATGAAGCGTATCACACTGACTTTTCCTCTGGTCACGGACATGCGCAAGCTATCACACCACGTCGACGTTCAGCTTGCTTATTGTAACCATAGACAAACCAAACCAATACCTCTCAGTTAACAACTCCTCACACCTGTCTATTTTCACGTCTTTTGATGGGCTTCTCCTAGCAGGATTTCCGTTTATCTGATTAGCTGGCTAGATGATCATAACAGCCTCAAAGTTAGTTTTACAAAATGTAAACTCCGAGTGAATTAACTAAACTTCCTTCCTTCACTTGTTTTGAGATTGCACGGGAGTCAAATTTTAGATAAATTGGTAAGTTCACCTGCTCACTATGCATCCAAACGTCCATTGTCTACAGTTGACATGGATCTTAGACACAGATTACGTATGTGGATATTTAGTATCGCGCGAAATACTAGTTCAATGAAGCGCAACACCTAACCTGATTTTAGCCTGTCGATCGGCCTCGTTAGTTAATTACCAAACGGAGCGATTAACCCAATTGAACAAGATCCAAAGGACGTTTTAATTAATTTTTATTTGTTGTTAGGTAGCACGAGAAACCAAATTACATCCAAGAAAAAGGAAATCTATTTGCCCAATGCTGTAGCTCAGATGTAAAACATTTGCCCAGTAAGTGAAACGTTCGATTCCGTACAGTGGCATCAACATTTGAATGCATATTGTGTAAGAGGATTCACCATTCTAAATAATTTGTTTATTAGGAAGCTAGATACTTATTTGGTCTATCATAAAATTCACATTTTGGACTAAATTGAATGGATAAATTTGTCTTAGGAATATAGCTAGCCACTCAATAAGCCTCGGCGTTGAATTGTTGTTCCTATTAAGTGTGTACGCACTGTCAAAATCTTAACCAGAAAACAGTCAAAAGCAATTGCACACAAATTGAAAGCAGATTTTCGTCAATCCGTATGTTTGGGAAACGGGTACTACACTGTCATGCTATAATCTACTGTTGATTGCAATGCAGGTTTAGGTTCTACACAACACTTTGATTGCCGAGGGGAAAACTGGAGTGAAACAACAACAAAATAGCCCGGAATCACTTTATAAAACCGCGTCAAATGAGAGTCAAGACGTTTTTATGTTGTCCCGGTTCCCGACCGTCACGCATTACTCAACAACAATTACAAAAAGATATGCTTGGCTAAGAAAAACACCGATTTTATGACCAGTTACAAATTAGATTTCCAATGGTCCGTGGAAACACTTTCTACGGAAAGTTTACAAGTCACATTTCATGGAACGGACAAACGATTTTCACTTGCAAACACATTCCTCGGTAATGCTTTTGTGGAGTTTGGTTAGTTGAACCATGGGTAAAATTTGTGATCAATCAGAAAGGCAGACAAAATATTTATTGCAGCTAAATTGATATTTAGTCTACGGCCGATTTTACCGACAAAAGCTGATTCTCCAACTGCGTTTTATTCCAGACAATTTCATTGTTGCACGTAATCAAGTTGGACTTGTCCTAACATTTCTTGAAATTTGATGAAAGCTGCTACCTGAACTCCTTTGTGATAGTTTTAAGGCAGGAACCTAAACACAAATTGCGTTATGCAAAGGAGCCACAGTACCAGGCTCATTCATGTACACATGGGTGCGAGCAAGCCCACAGTTGCTCTGTTTCAACCTTGGGACAGAATTGTGAAAAACGGTGACTCGCACAAGCATGCCTTCTTAACATGGCACTAGCCAAACATAGATCGGTCGATGATAAATTCTGTCTGATTTTCGACGCTTTCTATAAACCCGCTTGGAAGTTCTATTTGTCTTTTTCAACGTTGGTGACCAGGACTTGCTGCATTTCGAAGGACTTCGTCGCAGAACGGTGAATGATAGCATTGCCAATTTGCGACTGTACTGTCGGATTGACTGCATTACTTCACCTCTGATTTGCAAGTCTGTTTCTGCCCTTTATCCTCAGTTGTTCATTTGGCTCTCGGCATTTTTACTTAATACGGATCATTTATTGCTTCTAAGACGACTAATCGCAATTTGCGCTTTCACGGTGAACGCGACTGCACAGTTTGTTGTCACAAATTTATACAGACCCACCACCCCCATTGGTTGGCAAGCCATGGGCTTGGTAGAAACGGGAATCTTGAAAGATAGTTGATAGCTCTCTTCATATCGGATGAGAAATCCGAATAAATTTGAACAACCACATCACTCTTCGTTCAACGTCAACAGCTAAAGTCAGATCAAACAGCGACTGACAAAACAGGTCCGCCTTTTTCACGGTTCCGTATGTAACATCCCCAATCCCGTTCCTACTCATTGCTTTAGGTGACTAAGCAGAGCAATTCAAACTTTCTAATGCAACGCTAGGTAATGACAAGAATACGAAGCCCCGAAAACCCACTGTTTGACAACTTTAGTCCGTTCATACGCTCATTGGGAGTTTGTGGGCAACTGGACATTAGATTTACCGTTTTTTCTCCTGACATTGTCAACGAGGCTGAAATATAATGTTGACTTTATCAGTTTAAGAGGACATTTCTTCTTCAGCTTTGCTGCTGGATGTGCTAGAAATTTGTCCTTCACAAATACACATTAGTGGTGTCTTTCTGTCAGTTTATTTCAGTAAATGTGCGTTCATGAAACGAGCAGTAGTTGCTGATCTTGAATTTGGTTCTGTCCTAGGAGCTCGAGTGAGCAAAATTTGTCCCCAAAACTAGATAAACACGGAAACGAAGTTATCCAGATGATATGATGCTTTCATTTGGTGTTTTTATTGCACAACATAACGTTAGGATTTGTAACAATTCATATGCAAGGTTAAAAGATTGGCTGGTAATGTTTTCCAAAATAGACTAAACTTCCCCGGTTTTAACCATTTCGAATGTCGCAAAGCTGTATTTTTTGAATATTGCGCGCACATTCAAGTCGTAAATCGGACGGTTCATTTTGAGCACAATTATCTTCGAGCCATGAAGGCAACCAATTTATGGAACAAAAGCGTTTTATATGTCGCATATGTTCACGTGATAAAATGCTGCAGTGTAGTAATGCGTTTCCGGTTACAATTCAAGCTATTTTGCCTGAATGAATATTTCACTTCAGCGACCGCGTTCCATGCGGTTCGTGTATTTGTTATTAACGGTAAATAGCACGAATTTCTACTTCCGACGCAATAGCACAGGTTACAGACAACTCTTTGGTCGAATCTCGGAGTTCCCAAGTGAACAGTTGTACATGGTCACGTCTTTCACAAACTGTGAATTTAATTGTTTGGACCTTACAGTGAAATGCCTAGACTACTAGAAAGTTACCTCACCGGTCGCATGAACTCGAAGGACGAATCAGTGGTTTAGTCCAGCTGAATGGAACAAGCATTCTAGGCTAGGATTAACCGACAAACGTTTGTGGATACGCTGTGGCAATATTATATGCTCATCGGTATAAATTAGTCCGCCTGATATGCAAAAAGATTAGTTGGAAATCTAAAACCTACCTCTGGGGATTGTCCAAGCACTCAGTAGCAAAAATGTTCACTCGGCTTTCGCCGAATTCGAGATTAGCTTAATCTAAATAAACACCTTTGTGAGATATGATTTTGGACTTCTGCAGTCATTTTGTTTGCCACGTCATCTTCAAGAGGATCTATGGTTACATTCTCGCAAACGCCCCCTCAACTAAGCATGCATGAACTTCACTTTACTGTTTATAAATATCCTGTATTTTATCGTTCACTGGAGGACTAAGTTCTTGGAATTCATATTTGTTCATGAATTCAACCATTTGTTTGTTAACTGGCTGTTTATTTCAGCAGGGTAAGGTACGAGAAGACCTGAAATCAGTCGAATACTTAATGACTTGAAATGGACCAAGCAACATGAGAGATTTGACCGTAAGCTTGAGTTCATTTCGTCAGTGAAGAAACAACATCTAGGTTGGATGCAATGCTTACGTTATTAGCGTCAAAAGAGGTGAGTGCCACTCGTCGCCTGGTCAATGGACCTTAGTTTGTGGATTTATCTTTCATTAGGCTTTTTGTTTGGCTAAGCATTTCCAGGGAACAGAAAACTTTAAAATTGGTCTCATGTGGATTTTACCCAATAATACTTTGAGAACTGGACAGAAAAATGATCAAAATAATCTAACTAAATCATTTATAGTGGTACTAGAGGAGTGTTTGGTCACGGTTTCCGATGGTTCTCGGTAAACTTCTTGCAATCGTTTTCCACTACCGCCTAAATAAATCGCACAGCTTGGGGCTAGAAATTAAACGTGCTTTTTGTGTTATATGTGCGGCCCACTCCGCGTGGATCAGAGGACGAGTAGCGAGACAGTTAAATGATCTACGAACCGTGCCAAGAAGTGTTATCAGATCGACACTACGAAGCACCATTTGGAATATGTCTGCCATACCAATTTCTCCTGTTCCCATTAAAAAAACAATACGTTTATTTCACCAGATCGACAAATCAATCAAGACGGAGATATATGCAAATTCGAGTTTGCGGTGTACTCCTGAGTTCATGATTTGCAAACGTTGTTCAGTGGGCTGATGGACTTCGATCTAATCAAAACAAAATGAGAAAGCCTCATAAGACACTTACTTAATAGGAAAATGGATGAATCAGGTTCAACCAGTGGTCATATCATCGCTGTTAAAATATTCTTACGGGAGGTTTAGAACGGAAGCTGACTGCATCGATGGTGATGTATTCTTCACTCAATTTTGCCCTAGCCTCATTCCGCTTCGATCCAAAGGCCCATCGGCTACCTCCCTTACTCAAACTGTACTCAGCTGACACTGGTCAACACAATGACAAGACCAAGTAGTCATGAATATCCAAACGATGCCTTCAAGCCAGAAAACTATTTTTGTGAAACATATGTCACTTGATCGATGTTGCCAGAGGCAAATTGTTTGCAACCTCCATCCACCATGGTCTACCTACACACAAACATGGACGTGCTACTTATGAAGGGGTGAGCCTTTGTGACAGGAAATGAGTGACATTCGTGAGCTTATCAAGTTGACATATTCATAATTGTGATGGCAGCTAGCCCGATTCCACCATACGCACAGATGTTGATTTCATTTCGTTGCATACGTTATCTCAGCTCGTCGTCTTTCGGGTCTCCGCAATTGTTCTGGCGAGAATGTTTGCGTTATCCTTCGCTGTTTATAAAATTTCAGTAAATTATACAACCACAATTTGGGGTAATAACATGGTTTGGACGCGGAACATGACTTATTGTATTATTTCACAATAATGCCATTGCGTAGTTCCCTAAACTTCCGCGGGTACATCATTAGATAACCTGTATTTGGTTACCCCATTATGATCGATTTGTCGGGCTAACGAAAACTAACTTACAATGTGACTTGTAACTCCATAATTTAAACATAATTTTGATAAAGTTCACCGAATTCAGACTTTTCCTTAACATTTCTGATGCGACTGATCTGCCGTTGCGAACCATTCGATCTGGAACGATATTATGACACTGAATGTGTGCCCACATCAAGTCACAAAACATATCTAATTGAGAGTCCATGTTTGACAGATTATGCGTATTAGTGCCCAATCCTATCGGACGCTTATTCCTGCTATTGCGAAACGTATAAGAAAACGCGACTATGAAAATCGTAAAATAATTTTTGTGATCCATAGATGAGAAGTAATTTTGCGGTTAAAATTTTGAGCAAACATCTCGGCAGCGTCGAATTGCATCTCGGGCATCGGCTCAGTTGGTCAAATCTTCACCAGTTTAACCGGAAGTCACAGTGAAGACCGACTGAACAATATTTTCGGCTACGTGAATAACTGGCAGAATCCACAGCTACTGCGCAGTCGGTGTTCAGTGCCAGACCTGATGAAAATGAGCTCGAAATAAAATCAGTCTAAATTTTACCAAACGATTTTATTATTTGCATATCGTAATGGTTCGAATATCAAAATATTTTCATTCGAGTTTTTTGCCCATTTATCACATTTTGTACTGGAAATATTAGGCTTTCTGGATGACACACGAATATTCCACTATTTTCACCGATATTGAACTAAAATTGGCTTATTATTTGAAAACATTTTGCATCGAATGCACCAAACTTCTTATGTTCTACTCAATATACTTGCAATCAATCGTAAAAATACATCATACGATCAAACGAACGTCCTTTTAAAACAACAAAATTACATTCCTCTCACGATGTACAGTTGGTGCCCCAAATTCAGAAAGATAAGCATTTGAAACTGTGTAACACAATGATGCTTTTACTTCTATGTAAGGTCACTGCGAGGGTGAGCCCTCAAATTAACTACTCAAAACTTTGTCCTGCTTGCGTCAGTGGAATTAATTTAATAATTCCTACCAAATTCAGGAAGCTTCATTAATCACCTTCGTACTCGGTTGTTCTTCTTCAGATAACATTCTTGCGTGACTGTCAGTTTCCTTCATTCATTTTGTAGATAGGAATACTCACCGGGGTTAGTCGGTCAGTCGTAATGAAATGAGATGACATATGTTAGGCATTATTATGTCAGCTTAACCGAATAAAATGTTTACTCCGTGCTTCTAGCTCTTTCAAAAACTGAAGAACTAAGTTTGGAGAGGATTTTCGAAAAGGTGTTTTTTGTAAAGGTGAACAAACGGGTAGTTTTTTCCTTAAAATCTGTCAATTTACCAACAGTGCAAAAGGTATCCCATAATTTGATTAAATGTATATGCTCTCGGGTTGGCATCTGATGATAAATTAGGAGAAAGCTTTTTTATTTATAAAATATCGTTGCGCTGTTCCCACACATAATGCCTGAGACAAACTCAAAAAGCAAACGAACAAGTAATTCCAAACCAGTGGGAAACATAACTGTCCACAACATTCCGTTAATGGAAACTTCATTGGGTCCACAAATATGACAAAAAAGCCGAACGTACAAATACTAGTTGGATGCGTTTAGTAGATTAGGAGGTAAAGTGTCAAGGTAAACGCCGACGAATCGGACTCAAGAGAATGCATAGATAAACATTTCAATACACCAGTTTTCGAACGAGCATCATGGGACCACAGGTCGGATATTGAGTTTTGGCTAGTAATCAGCCTGGCTCAAGTGAAACAAATTAAAAGGACAAATCAGGCTTGTTAAGAAGATTGTAGTCACAGAAGCAGATCTGTTCAACACTGGCCAATTGCACTACCAATAGTCCCGACGATGTTGCCTGGACAACACAGGAGACTTTGCGTGATGGTACCATCTGGAAAATGCGATAGGGTAGATAGCCGATGTTGGTTGAACTCTCGGGAGTAACGGAATCTGAAATGTTTCCACGAAACTCCCAAAATCGCCTTCGACCAAATATTAGCTTCTACTTGACAGATTGACTGTACCACTTCTTTTAGAGAACTTTCAATTTTAAAAAGAGAACCGTGCCAGTGCACAGTAAAACTCATCAGCTTTAGGGATGCCTTAGTATCTTAATCACGGGGAATTCTAACGTAAGGAGTAACAACATAGTAGATGGTGCCTGGCATAGCGCTTTTCGTTGCCGTATATTTCAGTTTTGCTTTTCCGCTTCAAAAAGTATGCTTTTTGCGTTATTTTGCACTTGACGATAGCTTAGTCGTTAAGCGGTTAAAAGATTCCTCGGTTGGGAGAAACCACGCTTTCTTATTGGCCCTTTACCCTGCCGGTGATGGTTACTGATAAAATTGCATAAGTAGTAGAGATTGCTTGAAACGTGAGTTGCATTGATGAACCATCATTAGATTCAGGGCTTTGTTCCGAGTTCCTCTTTATAGCATCCACTGGCGATTAATCTGAGCGCTTGTATTTTTCTCGTTGTTTCAGTTTGACTATTCCGTCAATATTTTGTCTCTCTTCATGAGGGTTCACTGAAATAGTCCAATCATCATAGTCTTTTTCTCTTCAAAATGCTAGGCAAAACGCACGAAAAGCCAAAAGGCACTTCTTTGAAATGCCAAAATTAATTATACTTTTTATACGGCTGAAACTCGACTTGTGCAATATAGAGGCAGATATGTTAAATAAAAATCACATTATCATATTCTACTGCGCCTCTCAAAAGCAAGAGGTGCACAAAACATTTGTTGCTGTCTCAGTGGTGAGTCTCAAGTGGCGCTTTTACTAGGAAATGAGCTCGGCTACTCCTGCGGTTGGGCGCGGCAAATGGCAGGAATACAAACTTTCTTTTGTGAACTACAACACAATGAAACTTCTTCTTGCTTAGCAGGCAAGTCCACAATCTCATAAGCAAGGCAGCCGCCTCGACACATTTGCGACGAAACCAAATAGGAACGACAGATTTTCGCGCGATACATAACGCATTTTAAGTGTTTCGCTTGGTTTGTTTAGAAGGCTTTTGAATTCTTCAGTTTGGATTGGCGACCTTGTTTAAAGTCGTCTCCGTCTGGCAAAGGGAATCAAGACGACAGGTAATTATTCACAAAAATATTTATTTTTCGAGGTTTTTCGACTGACTACTCGTTACGTAACATGGTCTCAGCTATACTGAAAAGTATTTGCATGAATCTAACAATGAAATTCACCAATGTCCACGGATTGCTAGCTTTTGTTCGATAGCCACAAACCGTAATACTACTTCATGTGCCAGCCGACTTGTGCATGTTACAACGCAGGGTATTCACACAGCCGGAACCAATGCTAGTTGCTCACCCAATCGAAAAGTGTGCACGTTTAGCATTCATTGCAATAGACTGGGTTACGTCCACGGTTGCAAACAATCCTGGAAAGTGTTTGAAACCCAGATTCGTTTTCAGATTTAACCGTTTGAGACACTAAATTCAATCTGAAATGTGGATTACTCCTGACTAGCAGGAAGAACATTTCCATGTGAGGTTTGTCTCAGGAGTTGGAATTAATAGCCGTCAATCTGGAAGGTTAGCCCGGTACATTCTAAGGTGAGTCTCACAGTCTGATTTCAATCAAAAGAGACACGAAGGATCACTTGCACCCTAGTTATGAAGATATCACCGAAACTGGCGTGCAAGCTTCTTAACACAAGAGGAATTTTCATCCGGATATCCGGCGGCCACCACTTTTGACCCACAATGGGATTGTGCAAACCCAAACGCGGATCTAAGTGCGACAGGTACAATTATGAACATAGTTATTCCCATTCGGTTAGTTATTTTTGTATCCCTGAACGAAGAACCTAAATTTACCGCCCCTTTTGTTCTACAGACCAAATGTTAAGGTTTCCGCTTTTCTTAGCACTATCTAACCTGAACAGTTGCAGCGACAGCAAATTTTGTGGTATTGTGTGAAAGCAAGTAGTGCTTATCTGTTTCACGACAATTATAAGCACATTATAAGTACATGAATTGCACGTTATAATTGTTGGCATCAAATGTGCTGCAATCAGAAAACGTTGGTTATGTTGAATCATAAAAGGACAAGCCCAAGCACTGCTCTCCTTGAAATAGACGAGTAGCCATTTTCGTCCAACAGTCTTGGTCTGATCCTGTTTTCGCCAGTCAACAGTTGAATCCTAACATAGGCAGCCACATAGATGATCTTGGCAGAATGTGTTCCCAATCCGTGTAACATACGAATACTTCTCAAGCGCTAATCGATAAAAAACGCGATAGCTCACGGTCAGTTGCAGTCGATCAATTTACTATGTGACTTTAATAGGTAAGACTTTTTGAGATATCGAAAATTAGTGCAACACTTGTCCACCTATTTAGGCGAAACCAGTGTGCATGATGCCCGCAAATCAAGCACTTTCACCAAAAATATCATTTCAGTATTATTTGCCTTTGAGTATGTCTTTTACCGCTGGTTCTATTCCACATGAGCTGATTTGATTTTCTAATGATTTGTCTAAACTTACACGAACTTAGGGGAGGCACCGCATTACCACTCATTCGCCAAAGAAATACAAGCTATGCCTTCTCCACTGTAAGCCGAACCAATCAAAATGAATCGAAAATCATCAAAATCCACTTACACAAATTCTTGTCTAATTGAATTCCGTGACTGAAACTAAGAACAAAGACGTGGAAGTCATCGACGATCCGATCACTCCATATTTAAGATTTTTATATGTGAACAATTTGGGAACATATAGTCTAACATCCCAGATAGTAAGTCTTCACGTATCACGGATGGGATTTTGTTACGCTTCCCATAGTTTGATTTTTCAATGTGAACACTGGCAAGTGGTGCACGAATTTGCAGTCAGGAATCAGAATCTCATCATTACATCAATAAGCAAATAACCGTCAAGACAAGATTTTATTTAAATGTGAAATGGATTCGTGAAGTCGGAGCAAATGAAACAACGTCATTCCTCTGTCAGCGCGAATGAAAGTTGAGTGTAAAAAGTTATGTGGGCCAGCGCGTGGAGTGGAATATTACTCCAGACAATCCAGGATATAATCAGTCTATGCTGCCAGACGTAATGTTTCCTACGAATTGAGACAAAGCGGCAATGTTGCCAATAAGGACAGAAAAAGCGAGTTCAGTAAACCGAACTTCCTTTCAGAAGAGATAACTGAACAACTCTAGTCGAGCGTTCAGTAGTCCCGGGAAAATCACAGGCGGCAGCTGTGGAGAATAGGGGAGAAATCCATTGCGAGTAAAATTTGCCATATTTGCTGGCCCGACAAAACCAGACAGAATATCGTTACTCGTAATAGCAAAAGCTTGCAACTTTAGTTAAATTGCCGGGGACTTGAAATGGATTCGTGGGATTTTGTGAAAAAGACATCTGGTGATTGAGATATTTCGCTGGAAATGAAAGCGAAATTGCCGAGGGGTTGACATGAAAGCTAGCAATTCATGTAGCAAAGTTAAAAGGCAACATAAATTTACTTGCAGATCCCCCACCCACTAAGTGTTGTCACTGTCTGCCTTATCCTCAATCTGACTTAGTGCTATCCCTGAGTGAAATGGTCAGTAATTGATTTTGTTGTCATTGTCAGCCTTTTCATGCTTTCTGTTAGTATTTTGCGTTTCAATGAATTTAACAGGTGGTTTTTTTAGCCCTACATGGCGTGTGGTCAGCAATATGAACGACCCATTTTATAAGCTTTGGTCCGTTAACACTACCAGTTTCCGCAAAGCCTACATGCTACTTGACATCACCCTTTCTTGGAATTCATCATTTTAAAGGCTAGAAACAAATAAGCCCAGCAATAAAATACCATCCTGTTTTCAACTTCCAACAGACTAAGCAAATTTATTTTTCAATCTGCTTATCTTACACAATGCGACGAGCTCGAACATCAGACAAACATAGGAAACAAAGCTCATTCAATCTAGTCACCGATGTTGCCAAAAGCAGCATAGAACCAGCTAACTTGCTTGATGCTTGAGTAGAACTGCGTCAATCTAGTTCAGTTTGAACAACACCAGAAAATTGCCCCTGATCTGGAGCTGATCTGCATCCACTTTGTCATTTGACTGGCACTAACAACAAATTTATATTATATGGTCTTGGTTTGCTGGCCACTTCTCAGAATCGTTTGCCCAGTGACAAGACGAGCCTCGAGGCATTCGTTAAACAAACCAGGAGGGAATGACTAGCGAGCTCACGTGAACAAAGCATGATGATCATCAGAATTACTCCACCCCCATTGGATTAGGACTGACCGTTAAAACTCGTGTCTTAAGGTGGGCCAGTAGTACGTGTTTGTGTGGCAAACTACTCGCAAGTGCTCCGGGCACTTTGCATATGTTATCTGTAGACAAAAAGATGTGCAATTATCTGGCCACTATTCACCGTGATTTTATGTTTCTGATGAGTAGAATATTTTACCGTTATTTGATGCAAGCATTCCCTTCGTTTGCAACTTACAGGAATTTTGAGTGACAAGAATGCAAGTAGATATTACACATTTGGCGGTAAGATGAACAGTTTTCACAATTTTAACGAAGGCAGGAAATTTTGCAGTTCATGATTTCTCACAAAGCGATTGAACAAAATAGACTATAGTGCATTTCTTAGAGTAAACTTTGTTTTCGTAAGATTTATGTTAGTGGTAAATCAACCTACTCTTTGCACGAAACAACGTAAATATTATCCTTGGCTGGTTCTACTGAAAACGGACTTCTAATAGCCTTTCGCATTTGTAACACAAAGGGCAATTCACCAGCGTCAAATAGTGGTCACTTATCAGATGAATGGCAATGATTCGTTTTGTTTTCGGAAATCCAATATGAAAGGGAAATGTGAAAATATCATCATGATTTTGATAATATATACCATCAGTTTGCACTGTTCTGTCATTTGCGGTTGCACCGTGAAATGGCATGCTGATAAGTAGGTGAGGCGGAATGAATCTGTGGTCGTTTCTTTCCAATGGCTGTCCTATTTATACTATGTTCAGCCTCATACGTGCAAGGTTATTTTGTTCAGCCGATATTTTATTTGGCATCATTATAGAAGCATTTTTATCTATACTTTATCATCTAACTTATGAAATCAGGTTGGAGATTGTTTGTGTTCATTGAATTTGCTAATCTTAGACAGTTTTAGCTAAAAAATAGCTGACTAAGGGTAAAATAAATGAAGCATGCCTACTTCAAAATTAGGTCACTAAAATTCTCGGTTATTTGAAAGTCTTTTACATAGGTTTGGACAAATTGCCGAAAAATTGCATCCGTCGAACCCTTCATCCGAAAGTTAAAATGTCACCCTGTGTTTGTATTCTCCCTGTATTTAACAACCCGCAGGTGAAAAACTTTAAAAGTGAAATCAAACCTTATCAACGGCCAACGTTGAAACGGTTGTGTTATGAGGTCAATGATCAGCTTTTTAAATTCCTGGCAAAGTAATGCCTAGGAATTTGAACACAATCATACGAGAGTTTGCAGCATGGAGCCTAAAACTATCCCAAACATACATGAATAGGAAACCACTGGATTCTGTCACGGTACATATTTGAGAGCGCATTTGATTGGGTTTTGCTTCTATTCCCGGTCGGGTATTAAGGTGCTCTTATCATTTCGTTGGCAGTTGGTTTAGGGTCAAATCAATAAACTGAGTGGCAACCAAATGCATGGGGGTGGTGACCAACAGACGGAGGGATTGAGCAACGGATGCATCTGTGTTTCTTGTTGTTCATTTTGTATTTTCATGAGTTATGTCGCATTCTTTAAAGTGCTTTAGGAGGCCCCTAGTATGTAGGAATCGAACTGGGGAATGGAGGGGATCTATGTGACCTAGATTATGTAGATATCGTTGTGTGCCGTTTCGAGCCTACTGACCATGCACAACGAGTACTAGAAAGTCCTTTCTGGTCGGTCGCTCGGTTTGGCATGTGCTTTGCACCCTTAAAGTGCAAAGTGCTGCTGCAGGACTGGACGACAGCAGTGCTGAACTTGGGGCTCAGCATAGAGGAACTAACGATTGTAAGCCGTTTCGCATACCTTGGTAGCGCATGTCGAACGATGGTAGCTCGGCAGCAGAGGTTAATACGAGTATATCGAAAGCCCAAGCAGCTAACACTAGGCTGAAGCACTTGTGGCATCCGCCTGATATATCACCAAATTTGAAAGGTCGTGTGTGCTGTGCTGCAATGCGCTCATCTCTTTTGAATGGCTGCGAGACATGTAGTATGCTTGTGGGAGATGTTCGTCGGTTGGGGGTTTCCGATCAATGATGTCTGTGTATTATCGTTAAGATTGGATGGAGTGACCGAGTGAGTAGCGTAGAGCTCAGGAATCTAGTAGTAGGTGCCAACTCCGAGAATATCTTTTTCATCTTATGAAAATTAGTAGACTACGCTGGTTGGGTCACGTGTTGTGTATGGCGAACACCCACCTACTATATCGTGCCCTACTTTGTGTTTCACTCAAAGAATGAAAGAAGTCATGTGGAGATCAACAGATGACGTGACAACATGAGGTGAGAAAACGTACAGCGAAGTTAGATAAAGTAGATGTCTCAAGTCTGAGTGGCTGTGGTCCGAAAGACTCGTCAACTAGCTGGCTGGGAATACTGAAGGATGTGGCAGTGAACCGTGAACAGTGGCGATTGTGTTGTCATTTCTTATCGAATCAGAATGATTAAAATAGTGTGTTTGTGGGGCTAGACTGTGTTCCGTGTGTTGGCTGCAGCGGCATTTTGTCTTTTCCCGCCTGTTTATGTCCACTCTCTGCTCCCCTTTGGTTAGTCACCCTTTCTATAGAAGTTTGTAACTCTGGGGAAACGCAACGGTCAGTGAGGCTTGCCGATCTCGTGGTACTTATTTTTTTTTACTTTTGCCAATGCTAGATACAGATGCAGGCTACAATTGGTTATGAAGTTGGAATTATAGACTCAGTCGAATCGTTTTGATGATGTAAAAACATCAGGGTTGCTTTGCTAGAATGTTTCATTGAGTAGGCAAGAATAGCCTCCAGGAAAGGAGGACGAAAGATCAGATTTACCACTGCAATTCATACAGGGGTTCATTGTGCACAAAGGGTCCCAATGATTTAAAAGAGATTCCAGAAGGGCACTCTTTTCCACACTTGTCTAGGGCTAATTTCAAAGTCAGATATTAGAGCACGTCCGCCCATTTCAAAATCCAACGAAAGCACAGATTCTGCACAAGCCGGAGCACAGCGGGACAGGAGACGAACATGAGATGGGATATAAGGAAATCCGGATATTCTGGCTACTCTCCTGCTAAATGAATGTGAACTCGGTGCAAGTATACAAACGGAGAGGAGTAGGAGAAGGGTAAATTGATAACACAGAATCACATTTTAAGAAAAATAGGTAATCAAAACAAATGCATCATAAGCTTATTTTACGTGCGTATATTTGAACGGGTTTCCAAAAAAAGAGTACACTGTTTGAGGAATACAATCAACTCAAATTTAATCTCAAAGGAGATGGAGTACTGTAATAGGTTCCGTGATCATTTTTTATTTTTGATTCAATTCACTTAGTTGCCATGCATATGAAGACGCTTTAAACGAGGCGTTCACCCGACATGGGACATAAAAAAATAAACCGGAAAAACAATTGAAACTTACCAAAACGAGAGGACACAGAACATAGACAATTACCTCATGCAATCAATAATTTATTTCTCGATGTGACCATATGGTCGTCGCCCCAGGAATTCACCAAACTCGAGAGAGGACGTTTGATCCAGTATGTTTGTCCTTAATGAAGCTATACGATTTGTTGTAGACATGCTTTTCAAGCGGAATACGCGGACATTTGTGGAAAATGATTCCTGGTAAACCGTGGCTTCACTTGTAACTCCTGCCTACTCAAGCTCTAAAAATTATGTTTGTTGACGTGTTTGTTCATCTGGCAACTCTCTGTGTGTTCTCTTCAGAGAATACGCAAGTCCTATAGAACAAAGAACAAACGAATGAAGTGTTTTTTAACCACCAGTCCACAAAAATTGTCACAAACAGAAGTTGCGAGCGAATAAACAAAATCTTATGTGCGATAAAACTTATGGGTGATGTGATATTGCTTAAAGGCATGCGCAATACGTTCCAGTGAACATTAATTTTAAGTAAGCTCTGTGATTGCACTTGGACTCGCAATGTCAGCACAAATTTAGTGTGTTTCTAATTTGGTTTACAGAAGCAGAAAGCAATGTATCCCTAAATGTTTATGTGCACATTCGTTTGATGGGAGATGGACATGGATGTAACCATCCAATCAGAATGCGGAAAGAAATCATCCACTCGATCATATTTTTGGCTCGCATAATTGATGATGCCCAGAACGACAGGTCTGGTCAATTCCTATTGATGACATTCTGCTTTGATGACAGAAATATATGAAATTCGCACTATTGGATCTTTGAAGATATTGGGCAACGAGAGGCACACACAGGACAGGATTGCTGCACAGATGGGAGCGCCTAATTTATCGGAGCCAATTGGCTAACAGTTTCGCACTACAGATAGATGCCATCAGAACCCAAAAGCATTTGCAAGGAATGACCAGCAGAATACATTGGGCAAACCGGCAGACCGCTGATGACACGGATGACAGATTACAGAGGGAAGAAAATGTGCAGACCTTCGGACAGGGCAGCCTTATCAAAGTTGACTGCCATTCATCCATCGATCTGCATGCCATAACAGAGGGACATAAGATAAATTATGAAAACACAAAAGTACTCCAACGTAAATTCAGAACCTGCGCAGAACGTAAGTTTGCCGAGGCTTTGGCAACAAGTCCCCAGTGCACAAGCATCAATCGGAATGAAGGGGCAGAGATTTCGGAGATATGGACAGTCCCAACGTCTTTGAGAAACAAACATTCCATGGGTCACCGCGCTAGTTGACTCCACCACCACGGTGGTGTATGGCATGCGAAACAACTAATCTCTCACCAGACTCAGAGTTCAAAGTACACACATTCACAAACACATCGACAACTCAGCAGCAGTTGGAAAGCGAATGTTCCCTCAGTCATTTAATTGTAAGCCATGTCTCGAGAAAGACTACCCACAGTAGTCAAAACGTTGCCACATTGTATCTACCAAAAACGCCGGCATTAACATTATATGATTCACAATAAAAACCAATAGACTGCGCATCGATTTTTCAATGTACTCCTTACGTCGTTTTGTCCTCAAACTAATTAACATTTACGATATTACAAGTTGTTTTGACAAACTTCCAAGTGAATTTGTTTTCTTACTAATATGAGACTTTGACGAAGAACAAATGCCAGACAAACGAAAGTTCATAATGCACTGAAAGGCAACTGAACTCAATTCCTACCACCATCTAATTATTAGTCAAATCCATATCACGTGCTCCATTTAATTGAAGCATTTGTCAATGTTTCTAAATAATAAAAAAATCTCGTCTGACGGCTATGACCAGAGTGCTTTGACAATTAAAACTGTTGCACGCCAAGCAGGTCTGGCAGATTTTGCGGTACAAACATTCGAATCCAGAAATATTTTGTCTAGTGGGTATCCCAAATAAATGTACGACTAACCTGCTTTGTTGAACGCCGAGAAGAGCCATACCGTACTATGCTACAGAAGCTAACGGCCGAGCTGCACACATATGGGCATTTGCAACCAGATAGGTACACCGTCATGTGCATGTCGAATGTGATGAAAGTGTCAAGCAATAGGAAGCTAATAACGGACAGGCGTTTTCACTTCTTGTACAGCAACACTCATCGGAGATAATTTAAAATAGGATCAAAACTGTTGCAACTATTGATATTTCTATGCCCCGTCTACGATTATGACAGGAATAGAAGGTGTCCATGTTAGCCAATTCACGATATACTATGTCGATACGGCTAGATAACCTGATCATTCACGTTTTCATGAAACCAATAGGTAATTTCTGACAGAAAGGGCACCAGTTCACCATTTCCTTCACATCTGCTTCAAGAGGGCGCCAGAGGTTGGTGGCTCTCGTTGGTGGTGTAAACAGCTGTGACATACCACTAGATTTCATTTTCGTATGTATTTGCGCATGCCCACTGATTTGTCAATTTGTTAGCACAGGAGCTGGGGCGCTGGAGCCGAGGCTAATGATATGTTTGGTATAAACTACATTCCATTATGTTCTTCTTAGGTACTAAATATAACACCGTTAGTTTGTACTCGTCTGCTTTTGGTAATCAGTCACTAAAATTGATGAGGCCTGAGGGTCTCAATCGAACATGAGCTAAGAAATTGGCCAAGGGAGAAAACGGTGACCAAAATATTCGATTTTCGGTGGACCGTTTACATGAGGGAAAAGAGACGATTTCGAAGTCAAGTTGTCACAAGTAGGGCCTCATTATCAACCTAAAGGGAGGACCCTATAATTGACATAATTTCGAGATATCAATTGGGATGCGGTAAACACCGAACAGGACCGATATTTAGAAACGTTATTTTTTACGTGGAAACAATCAAAATATTTTTGATGTATGCAACATTCATTAAGTCATCCGAACCCGTAAAAGAGGCATACGAAATATGTAAATCCGCGGCCAAATTGTATGTGCTCCCATCACAGTTATTTCTTTTCGTGATTGAACATCTTCAACAATTCAATCATTCATATAATCCCTTGGAAATCAGACTTCGGCAATGCCGTGCTTCTGACGTTACACTGTTTGCAGAGATTTCGGGAAAATTGTCGAGTCATCCAAGCTACTTGCGCGTGTTTTGTCGTTCACAGATAATCGATGAAAATGTTTTGCTGTTGTTTTTGTGTCGGTGTACCTGAATTCGACAGCATATCAGCAGGATGGCAGACTATAGTTCGTGTTATTTATTGAATTCGTGGGTTTAACGTAATTTTTTGAGCAGAAACCACCCATTGGCGCCAGTTTGCAGGATAAGGAATGATTTCAGTGAGTGACAGATATTACGCTATGCGGTTTTTTGGAACGATTAACCAACCCTCTAATCCAGACTCGAGGCCACCTGCAAGTTATTACTGTCAGTTATTTGTGCTTAGTAAAACGGTTTAATTTCACCATGAATCATGTAAACGACGAAATGAATTTCGAAACATATACCCATAGCTTAAATGGACGATGACCTCGCATTCAGTTACAATACTGAATACATTCCGATCTACAAGTTGAGAGTGTCTTTGTGGATCATTTTTCAGTCGCACCTGTTTGACTTATTTTGGTCACGTGTGAACAGCCATGCTCACCACGGGATCAAATGAGAAGAAGACCAATTAACCGTGAATTTCACCTATTTGCTGATTCCGTTTTGTTCATTCCCCACTTTCTTCTGATACAGTGAGTATAAAGTGTCCCATGTTATGTGTTGCAACTTGACTGAAAAAATGACGCTGATGCACTGTCTCCCATGTTTGCATCGCGAACTATCAAAGAGTCAATTTTCCAATCATCTATTCGAGATCTACTTGTTGTTTGTTAGTCAGTGGACGCCGTATATTGAGCAGCAAATGGCGCCTATTTGCAACGAATCACCGGCGATAAACTATACTGTCAATCTATATTCCACAACTGCTCTGCTAGTAAAGTTGCACACTAGATAATGGAAGTGCTTCTTGCTATAAGCCAAGCACGGTGTAGATTTGGGAGAAAGTTCGTCCTGGATGATAGACATGAGCTTACAATTCATGTACAGTTTGCGAATTCTTGCTTATCGCAGGAACAATATGGGAAGGGGACCACCTTTAACGTACACTGGTCATTATTGTTGGATGATCGCCTCCAGGCCCCGTGATTTCCATCTGTCAACACTGACCATAGGTTTATCGGGACTAATTTAAAGTTAGTTCTGATTGACTGACTGCTTCTTACAATATTATAAACGACGGAAACAGCAAGTCTTGTGAAGGGCTTTTGGATAAATTTTATTTATATTATGGACAGTGATACCCACTTCACTTGTGGGACATAACGGAAGCACAGAATGCTTAAATTGCGGAATTTTTTAATAACTTTTCACTCCTTGATGCGATATCCTTTAGTATTATACTGCATTAACTCAAATTCTATGTTGCTGTGTTGAGGTATTTTCTAGGACAGCGTTCATTGTAAACTGTGAAACCAACCGCCTTGTCTATGAGCGCATACGGATTTGCCAACCATATTGCTCCTAGAAATCAAATACAAATACCCAACGAAAACCATGTCCTAAATCGTGACTTCCAATCTCCAAAAACTATATCTTTATGTGTTTTTCCGGAGGCCAAATATAAATTGCAAATTAAATAGCCTCCTAATATTGACGTGCCACTTTGTTTCCGTCAGAGTTCCTTGTCCTCCCGGTGCATTTCTTCCTAATATTTCGGTCCAGCTTTTGCAAGTCCCTGGCAATGATAATGGACAAACTTCCTGACTGAAACATGCGCTTTTATATGGTAATCCAATAAATTCAGGTACAAAGGCAAAGACAAGCAAACCGATTTACATAACTCTCTGTTCCGTCACTCCTTCAAATGTGAGATAATCGCTTCTGGCCAATGCTAGACTTGTTTCCAAAATCCGGATGAACGTGCTTGCACAAAGAAAAATTGCACCGTATCTGTATTTAGTATCGATCAGTGCCAAACGCCATCCCATCATGATCCATTTCTAGTTTCCCGTTTTCCAACGGCATAAGCACATCACTTTCCATATTCATAAGCATCAGGTTAACTAAAATCTCCACATCTTTCTATGTTTTGTCTTATTTCTGTCGTTTTTCTCGGTGTAGCAATGTAGTTGATGAACCTTTAATTCAGTTGATTTTCGAAATCTAGGGACACCCCCAGGCACATGAATCTCTTTTTAACCGTTTTCTGCGTGCACTGATGGTGAACAAGTTTGGGTTAATGTTTGGCTACTCGGCATTTCCAGTCTCTTGCAGGCGGTGAGCCTTGCTTAACTTACGAATGAACATGACTCGTACTTGGCTTCGGTGCTAATCGTACAATCACCCGAGCTTGTGTTCGTCCGGTATTAAGTGAACACCTGATCCAAATATTGAAGTATGATTTGCTGCCATCCTCAGGTTTGTAAGCACAAGCGATCAAATGCATTCTAGGGAATACGGGAGATTTTGACTGAAGAGGTTTGTTTGAAATAGTGTCCAGGCCGTTCGCAGTTGACGAATGCTGAAAGAATAAACAATATGCAATCACAGTAATCCATAATTACTTTGTCCAACGTACGACTGATTTTGACATAGAGCAAGACGGATTTTCTGATTACAGTGACAATCGAAAACCATTTGACAGAATACCAGAAGTACGCTGTAATATTCTGCAAATCCGAGTGCGATTAAGCTTATTTTCCGTTGATTATTATGGATGCAATCAGAAGGGTTTTCTGGTAGATCAGCTTATATGCTCGAAAACCCATGTAGCAGTGCTCTTAAGAGAAAATAATGGAATTGCACGAAGAGCTCCGGCGATGTTGCGGCAAAAACCTTTGAAACTTAGATTAGTGATACTGATGAAGAGCCGCTAGCGCAAAGTTTGCTTAGTGCCCTTTGCATAAGTATCATAATTGGTCGGTCTGTTCAGTCCGATTTGCACATTTCTCCGCGGACAAGACGACGCTTGACATTTTCCCGGAAAGCTGGGAATTTCCGCCGACATTTGGCTAGTGGTCACGTTAGAAACGCAATGAGGGATAAGACCAAGTGACGAAAAAGCTCGTTTTTGCTGATTCATAATCGGGTTGCTAAACCACAATGAATAACTTGCATTTACCGAGACAAAGAGATATCATAGTGGAATGAGGCAAGTCAAGGGTAGAAGCGAGATGGTCACACATAATTTGAAATTCACCTACGCAAATCACGCAAGCAGTCCGTTTTACGAGCAGGTAGGATACGATCGTCTGGTTTCACGAACCAGTGGCACAACCGATGTAGTTGCCAGTTGCTTGTTTGTACAGATATTTCTAGATAAAACTATTCGGAGCGTGCAACCCAGGCATTTCACCGTATGTTCGGATTTCCAAGTCTGTCCAAATTCCTGGCACGCCCAACTCCGGAAGCTGTGAACATTCTGTTCTGGAGCCTCTATTAAGAGCCCAGAAATGGTTCGATCAAACATTAAATAATCTTTGAAATTTCCCTCTGAACACATTGAGAAAATACAAGTTGGCGAAAGAGTTCATTTTCAGTGCTTCCCACTCATACCATTAAATCACAAAAACAATTAACAAAAAACGTTCCTGTGTATTCACGTTAAGCATGTAACACCGCAAATCCCTTCTCTACCCATATTTCTATATGACTAGTCCAGTCCTTGCTAAAGAAAAGATTGTTCCAAATATACAGTGATGTAATGGCATGACTACGATTCACTAAGTAGTCTGTGATGAAATTTATATTTGTCTTTTCTGGTACAGAGTTTAACGTGGATCACATAAAATTAACGTCTTTTATAATTTAACTCATTCACTTCACTTTACCGTATATCTTTTATTAATCACCTATCTCGATATGATTAGAAAATCGTAGTCACCATAAATTAGCGTATTACTCTACGGGTTGTATTCTTTTGAATGACTGATTTCACATGAACCCGAAGAAAACTGCGTCAAACGAGCTATTTCTGAATCCTTCTAATGGGACTTTACCGTCAACAAACTGCTGGATTGTGAAACTCATGCGATTTCCGTCGGAGGTTTAAGTTTATGGAAGCCGCCGCCTTTTAGACTCGACTCGCTAAACGACATCTGATTGCAGTTAATGAAACATCCACCGCCTTCCGTCACTGAAGATGACAAACAAAAAATGTAACTTCATTAAATTTACAATCCTGGATTGGAGATTATACTTCGGTGCTAATCTGCACCCATGTCAGTCTGGACGCCTGGATCCATAATCGTGAATCGACAAGAGACACGGACGATCAGCACAAAGCGGCTGAACTCTCTTGCAAGCCGAACCTCAGTGTAAGTTTGACTGGCTGACCTGAGGTCTGTTCACGTAAGACTGATTCTAAAAGTGCGCACAATAAAATGTGGAAATCGGGAAGCCTCCAAATGAAAGAAAATGACTGACAAGTGCGACGCCGATCAACCACGAGAACACTGAGCGCAACACAAAACTCACATCGGCTGCCCATGTGCAACCAGCTGGAATGTACCAATTTAAGATTCTACAACATCTAACACGTCAGCATTTTCTTATTTAATTCGATCAACAAAATTGTGGTTTACATACGTAAAAAGCAATTTGAAATTTTGCCCTATGTAATAAGATTGCTTTGTGGTTGATGCAAGTGACCTCAGAGAGATTGTACTGGACATGAAAGCTCGCAATGTGCATATCATCTACAAGCAGGGCAGCAATCAGCCTATGCAAATGACAAATGCAATTACGAGTCTCCACATTGTAAATGGTCTAGCACATTTTGGAGGCTACCCTAAATTACTATTCCTACTATGCCTATTGTACAATAATCAAACCTCAGCAGTGTTCCTTTCGGACCCTTTTACTCCAAGTTTTCATACCAAACCCCGTGAACGACACAGGACGTCGAGCAAAGTTAAATAGCAGGAGGCCAACACTCGTGAACAAGGTAGAGGCTGCAGGCTGTGACTACAAAATAAATTGATTGACGTGATAAATGGAAGACGGAATGTTCCCCAAACGAGACAGTTTTGGGTGGGTAGAGAAGATGTCCATGGTTGGTTCAGAGTTTTCTGTGGACTGCTTCATGAGGCTGAATAAACTACTTTCAGAGTTAAAATGTCAAGCAACTTTTCATTTTCCAGTGGCAATAATCAGAGAGTAAAATATCCAAATATTTTCTATTATTTGCCCGACATATTTGTCCCACAGCATGATGATTGGTGACAGTTGCAGCTGCGGTGTTAACTACGTGCTAGCTACAAACGCACGAGGACATGTGATCAGCTGATGGTTAAACATTTTCGTAACAAAATCGCGAAACAGTTTACTGATAAC
>LUCM01007679.1:257898-289388 GCA_008360955.1 Fasciolopsis buskii | reverse complement strand
TTGTGTCAGGAGACAGTCAATTCAGTTTAGCGAGTAAATATAACTAACTTCAGACTTACCAGTCAAGGAGTTTATGCATTTCGCCACACTGCATCTAGTCTCTTCTCTGAAACTCCGTCCTGCTGATGGAGTCAAAATCTGTCTATCAATACGAGGGAATCTGCGATATCCAAGTACATTCGCAATTCTCGTATGCAGATAACATAAATTTGAACATGGATCGGTGATTGAAGTGTGAAGGTTAGGTCCGACTTTCTCGTAAACAGTGAGCAGATGTTGGTACTCAACAATGCGAGAATGTATATCTTAGCCGGTAGATTGCATTTAGACGTTGCCTGCCAGCCGGCACGAGTGCATTCACTAAGTGAATATCATCTTTGAAGTGGAATAGTGCGTGATCCCAGTGCCTGCAGAGAAGCAACGTTTATAAACAGCAATGACGGAAACCATAATGGAACCAGAAATCCGACAAAAAAGAACAAAGATTGACAGAAATGCAGTGCAGCCACTGAAAGGGCGCGCCAAAATCAAAGTGATTAAGGCTGGTTTCATTTTGTTTTCTGTTATAAATTGTCAGTGGTCAAGAGGATGAGGTAATAGTAGTAAGACGGCAACGTCACGGTTCGAATCCTCCCATCCCCGGCGAACTTCTTCAGTTGACAGACCTAATTTGGCGCGGATTCAAACTTGATAATAATGTGTAGTTTTCATCTTACTTATAATAGAAGTAAAAGATAAAAATATTGAAGCTAATACCTGGTGGAGAACTTGTCATTGCAATTACGATTGTTCTGCAAAAATGTACTTCAACACAGGTGGCAGATCCCGTGTTCTCTGCGGGGACTCAAGAGACTTCGAAAATTAGATCACCGGTTTCACTAATTAAGCGAATTGTTTTGCTAAAATAAGTGCTTTTAAATCAATCTTTCTTTCCGGATCTTGCAACTTAGTACTTCATATATAACCTTCTCCCGGAGGAACCCACGGCTGTTTGATGCAATGACGTGCATAATCGGCGTGATCGATCGAGAGGGAAATCACTAGCGAATAAAAGCTACCGTATCAACCACGAAAGGGTAACTAGTTAAAAAACTTGGGACAATTACAGTGTATTCTTCTGGTTCATTTAATGCAAAAACGTGAAAAGGATTTGTAGCTAGATTCCTTTATCCCTAAATTTTATTTTTCCACTTCTTTTGTTTGTGACTTGCCAGAAATCTGCAATCAAGATTGGTGGTAGCAATGTATGCAGCACCAATCGCAAAATATCAAACTTTGAAGTTTATCTAGGATAAATATTTGACTTTTTACCATAGAATTGTTTAATTCCAAAAGCGTTTGAATGATCTATACCTGGGCATTTTCAACCACGCCGCTCGTCCAGCGGATGATGGTTTTGTGAAAAGGCTAGCTCTCGAATAACTTAACAAGTCATCTGTCGTTACGTTTTCCCCATTGAGGCTTTAAAGTAAATCTCATCACGTGCTAATGTGTATTGTTTTCTATTATCTGATTTAACGTTAAGAACCATGGAAGTCTAACTTCCCTACAGGCGTCCCTCTCCCAAATCCGAATAGCAAATCCGAAGTAATTCTCATGAAATATTCAGTGAGAAACTGGCAAATGTCCATTTTATCTCATTCGGTAAATCCGATTTAGACATTGAGGGCAAATACATATTTGGAAAACTTGGAAAATGTATCCGCATTGAGAGTTTTGCTGTTGCTCAGTTAACTGTACTGACTGAGTATTGCTGGTTTTATACTATTTGAACATATTATCTCTGTCTAAAAATAAACTTTAATTTATCTCAGCAACACTGTTTCTATTGGACGTGAATGCTTTACATTCACTATTGTGCAATAAAAGTGCTTAATCAACGAAATTTGTTCAACATTTAAAACGATTGGATTTCAGTTGTTATCAACAGAATTATTTTCAAGTTTAACTAGAATTTACTGGCTGAGGATTGGTGCAATTCTCAGATTGTCAAAACGTGAAAATCGACCGAGGGCAAATTACTTCATACGGAACTAATGTTCAGCAATATGATGATGATCGAATTTCGGAAACCAAACTAAAACCCACGGCTACGTATTAAAGAATGAAGTGTCTCTTTGAGAATAATCAAAGGGGTTCGCATTGTCAAGTCCTCAAATGTGTCAAGGTGTCGGCATCTAATCTTATTGATTTGTTTATATGAAATCTGCATCGTCGTTGTTTAGCTGCGATTCAGCGGTCATGTGGGCTTTTGTTTTGACTGATTTTTGCCAGGTAACAAACACTAACAGCAACTCATGCAACACCAGAATTGCTTACCAAACGGACCTCCGAGGATTGCCGCATCTTTCTGCTTATAAAAGAGAATAATTTGTGCGTGACTGATTTCTAATTTGATTAAACGATTGGTGACACACAGAACAACATAACCACTCCCACGCAGCTTCAAAACACGACTTGCCAACAGTAGTTAGCAAATAAGTGGTGTAAGCGCCTTCTCCCAAGCGAAGTTTCATGGACGTGCCAAACACTAATATTTTTGGTGTTAAGCTTCCATCAGAAGGGAGTTATTGTGAATCTCATCTATGAAGCAGTGAGATTTCTGTTTTACTAAGCCTTTGTGCATTGCTTATACAAATCAACGTGGCGGAATCTTGGGATCTAAGGAATTTACAAGAGCCCATTCCAGTCACCCAATCCAAGTTAGGTGAAAAAGCACATTTAAACAAGTGAGCTTGATGTCCTCATTGAAAGTCAGCATGATTTGTGCGATAGGCGTACACCAGGCTTGCAAGTCATTGTAATAAATTCCCATCGGAACTGTGTCAGTAATGGTATACCGGGCCCACCCGATCTAATCATTGCCGAGACGGCGTGGTATGAATTGTTCGGGTAAAGATAAGCTTCGTCGGTCTAATATGTGCACCCCAGAATGCTTGTCTTTATGCCTTCACAAGATGGTTTGAACAGGAAACACCGAATGAGCGGGTTCAGGGTTCGAGGAAGGTCAAGGTTTGAACAAAAAGCTTGCCAACTGTGTGCTGAGCAAGGATATGGCGACTTTTTTCCAAGGACTAGCTATTAAATTTCCTCGTACAAACTTAACTGTCTGCTGAGCAACTCAAAGCTTTCACGAGAAGTTCGATGCGAGAAATTATAAGAATTTCCCGACACAAGGTTATGCTTCAAGGGATATAAAATATTTGCAACTTTCACTTCGAACAAATGTCCTATTTGGCTGATCCCACTCGCCTACTGGAGTTGACATAATGCTATCTTTTAGTGCTACAAACTATTGCCTATGGTAAAGGATTTTCGACATTGATCCAAAGTTTCAATTCGATATGGCTTTTTATGAAATGTCATTTAGTCAGTTGTTCAATTCAGTTAGTAAGCCAGAAACATCGTTGCACGTTCGACGATTTTCACTTTCGTAGGCTACTTAGCTTCAGATTGTTCTGCCGTTGTGCAGTATGTTTACACCTTTTGCTCTGAACGATTTGTTGGACTTCACTACATGATGTTGCACCTATCCATTACTGATTTGTACGACCATGGGCTACTAGCTCAAAGCGATCCACCCCTACTGATGGATGACTTCTTTTCAGGTAGCCTAAATACGGCCAAGGGTTTGTACATGAACTACAGAGCTTCATTACTTGATATGTGTTCGCGTCCAAAATCGGGCGCGATGGATATGCACTGCTGATGATTTCTGACAAGGATAAAACAGCTGTATAATGTTTCCATGGTTTGAATGCTTAGGTGAGCGAATATATAACGTGGTGAACTATTTCAGGAGATAAATAGGATTTTCGAAGAACCAGAAAAGCTATCATAGCATATCGAACGAAGTGTCATGCCATGCGCCATGTGTACCCTGTGGCCGCATTGGTTAAAATTCAGCACCTACAAAAGGTCACGGCGTCTTAGGTAATGAAATTGCTTCAATGATTAGCATGAATATCCTGCGAAAGTTTCAGTAAAGTGAGGAAAAACACTTATCCTAGCCGATCATTTATTACCAATCTGGATCAACCGTAATCAGTAACTTAGATTATAGTGGTTGCATATGTAATGTATCGTTTTTCTCATAACTGTTGGGTTGCTTCAGTAAACCAATAGTAATAAAAATCTTGTTTGTGGGTGTTTGGTTTTGGATCGATGGACGAAGTAGAACCACAATAAACTCGCGGAAGTCTCTGGATAGTAACAACTGAACCACTTAAAAAAAACAAGTGCAAACGGCGACTTGTGTTCGTCTCCCGAAATGTTCCCACGCAAATTTATTTAGAATTGCAACTTGGAGATAATTTGATCAGAAATGGAATTCCAATGCCCTGAATTAAAATCTGTAATAAAGGGATCTCTACGTACTCACATTTTACTGCAGTTGTTCTAGGACTGAAAGATATGAAGAAAGTGAAGAAGCACGAAACAAGGGCCATCACAGACTTATGCGCCTGATTTCGTCAAGAAACGTAATACTGAAAATCAAGCATTCATAATGAAGCAAAGGGTACCACTCAGAGTCGGCCGGACTGCATATATATATATATATATATAAGGAACCTATATCCCTATGTGTCATCGACATCCGTAACAGCTGTAATTAGAGGTGGAGGAATAATATAGTTCACATTTTGTTTGTTGAGTATGCTGAGTCAGATATATGAGAAGAAAATAAAGAGGTTAATGCAATTCGAACAAAAGAAACAGGTTTTACAGACTTTTCGCGGTATCGGTGGGGCATATCGGACAAAATGCATTCCTGTTTCCCTGGAGATTGTCTTCTCCGTTAGTTTCCTTCAACCATTTGTTTTCTCTTACTAACAGGATGAAAATACACAGCATTTTCGGGAGATATTTGCGGTCAACTGATATTCGCCACGTGGGAAAAAAGTTTCGGCAAGAGGATTTGAACCAGTGATCTGTTGGTGGTTTGAACAAGGTCAATTTTTTGATGTACCTTATCAATTTTCTATAAGAATGGAAGCGATATGGTTGAAAGCTAGGATACGGGAAGACTCTTAGATGAATTATGCATAAGCAGTGTGACGGCTGGGATCGTCAAAAAATAAGAATTAATTATTCGCTGGCAAAAAGAAATGCATGTACTGAACGTGATCAAACAGAGAAACACATTTGTTGGCTAGGCGGTAACATATTCTGCACGGGTCATTGAAATCCGGGCCAAAGATAAACATTTGTGTTGGGTTTCCGAATGTGAAGAATATTGAAATCGGGATAAACATAGAAAAATCTCATTCAGTTGAAAATTGTTTGGAAGAAGTCGATGTGTATCCGTGATATTAAGAGTATCCATCAGAGATAAGGATTTTGTAAACCGAGCTAAAAGTGCTATTATGCGTTAGATGAGGATCGATATAATGAATATACCAAAAAAGAACTAATAACATTCAAAATATTTTGCAGCAAGCATTCTAGAAGCTGCATGAACAACCAGGATGGTGAGCAGTTCGAATTTGTATTTTCCGAAAAGTAATGCAAATACATTGTAACGCTTTTCAAAACCGATGCATTTGCATTTTGATCGGGTGAACGACTTGTTTACACATTTGAACATGCAATTTTACAGTGATCAGCTTTGCTATGGATGAATGAGGATAACAAACTATTATCATTTTGTTGGAACTATCAAGATATTTTTCTGCACGTTCGAACCGAAAACTAAGTTCCATGCAACAACGACACCATTATTCAGCATGCTTAAAGTTATGCTTGAAAACGATTAACGCGAGTAAATAGCCATTTGTTCACATGTTGACCAAGGAAACCTGAAGCGTCCTACATGTTAATGAAACCGTATTTGACGCAGATAGTGACTGCTGAAGCACTTTGTGCAATGTAGGTACCAAGTCCCGTAACAATAAACCAAGATACCGGATCAAAACGTCCAGTACAAGGATCCCTAAAGCGGACGCATCTAGCAGCACTGAATTCTCTTTTTGTTCGATACAAGCCCATGCAACTTACATGAGGGAAAAACTATGGCAAAAGCTAAAATGTATTTTTATAGTCTACTTTGAACTAGCAGACGAGGATCATGGTGGCTCCAATGTTGCGTGTGTTCTGCCCGGCATAGTCAAATTAGAATATGTTTGACCCAGAATGCTTGAGGTAACTAACCTTGATCGTCGGCCACGTGTGCCTTTAGTATCCATCAGCAAGATCAAAATTTATTCCTCGATCGTCCTAACATTCACGGCAACCGTCAAACCGGCTCTTTGTTTGTAAGCCTATGCAAAATTTGAGGCTTCTCCCCATTCGTATGTAGTTTACACATACCCGTTCGTTTGAAGATCATATTGTTTCTGGTTTGTGCAAAATAAAATAAGGTTGCTTTCTCCGAGTAATTTCGTTGACCATGTCTTTCTTTCGAACTTTCTTTAAGCAAAAGTTCGCTGGTCATTTGTACTAAATCAGTTTACTCCACGTCATATGGCGGAGAATATTAATTCCATTATCCAGAATAGCAAAATAACCACGGCTTAACATGGTTCCTACCAGACAAAAAGCTGTGTTCACCTCGACAAATTCCCGGAAGAATTTTGCGCGAGCATTTGCTTAAATCTACCAACTTAAGCATATGACTGCATCTTCTTGCCTAAAGTCAAGTAAATCCTTAGTAGGGGAATAATGTATGGGAGAAATTCGACTTGACGATAACGTCACCTAATATCATACATTCTTGAAGCTACTCCACAAAACTGATGTATCTTTCAGATTTAATTACTTGCACAAAAGCATTCGGCTCATTATTGTCCCGCTAGGTTTATGGTGGGAAGAAGGAATCAGATTTTCTAGCAACCATGGAGCTGGTTTCCGGAAATTACTCAACATTTAGTTGGACTTCGAAGCATACCTTGGCACTAGCAATCAAATGCAACTCACACTCTGTGAACTGTTTTTGAACCCAATAGATTTTTTTGGTTGTTAAGACCATATTGTCCGAATGAACTAACCATACGAACAGCACACATAAAACTGGCACTCAAGAATGACCGCTAGTCTAGGATGGATATCTTGAATCTCATTCCCAGTGGACCATTCTTACTGCTGAACCGCTGGCACATGCCAATGTAATTCGCCGTCATTTGTTTTTCTCTAGGAAATGTAAACTGATATCGTTTGCAATTTGTGTCACTCAAGTCTATCGATAAAACGGTCTGATCTAATTAATTTCAACGTGGCCTTATTTAGGTTTTTATTTGTTCATGCAATGGTTGCACGGTTCACCGTATGAAAATCTCACCCACGCATCCCCGTGCGTTCAATAAATTTGTGTTTTGATCAAAAGTTTTACAAATCATCTTCAGCTGATCTTTTCGGGAAGTAAATTTTGAATTGCGAACTAAAAATGATCTTTTAATTCTTGAACTCTGACGTCCCAAACATACTCGAAGAATTCCCTAAACATTTTTTAAAACCTTCAAACAAGCGGCCTCAAATAAGCTAATATAAAGTGTACGTTTTATTTTCCGTGACCGTTCCGTGCCTTGCTGGACGCAAGCTATCACAATTTAATCACGTTTTCGTTCAGTAAATTACGCCATAGTTGAATCCCTTTTGCCGGTCCGCAATCTTCAGCACATTTGGGTTAAAAATTGAAGAAATGCACATCAAACAGTGCGTTGTTTTCAATTTAATGCACACTAGGTCTTCACACTTTAGCTGTTGATATCCCACCAGTGTGCCAATTACTAATCTTTCAATTCCCAAAGCATTATCAGAATGCCATTGATGAAAGATGTTCAGATGGATGAGTCTGGAATAATGGCCGTGGAATAAAATTGTCAATCTTCAGTCAGCAGTCCAAATCCCCACAGGGAAAATCAGAGATGCAAAAGCACGTTATCAAAGGCAATTGGTCATTTTAAACCGCTTCACGTGAACTAAAATACATCCAGCCGGAAGATATTAGATCAGCAATGCAAAGACGTAACAAAATTGTTCGATAAAATTGCTTCAAATTGCTCCCCGATTACAGTCGTCATTAACTACTTGAAATTCCTTCAAGTGCTGAAAAACGAGGGAAAGATAGCCTAATAACCAAAAGAGACAGTAGTTAAAATGACCAACCCACATCCGAATTCGCTCCTTGGTCCATGGACCGACAAATTTTAGGGAATTGTCGATTTGCATTGCCATATTAGCTTACCTTGTTTTAATATGTAGAAATTAATTTGAAAGCAACGGCTGCAGAAATCGGAAGAAATATGCAGCTTGAACATGTAGACAATTTACTTGTTGTAGACACTAACACTAGCAGTTCCCAAATCCACTTTTCGCTAAATCGTGTTCCTTTCACTTTTGCGCATATCATCGGAATATCTGGGTTTTGGAGATCGGGGTAGTAATCGGTGAGTGTCATCCTCGTTCGTGTAATTTTCTTGAATAATCCGTAGTAGAGTAACATTCGCGAACAGGAAGGGAATGGCATCGTATTGATTCTGGTCACAGATTCACTCCAATAACCCTAAATGTTTTTTTCAATCGAACTGGATTTTGTTTTTGCATTAGCCAATCCAAAACAGAGGAATAAAATTTACAAGGCCGGAATGTGATTAGGAAAATATAAAGATTTCAAAATGTCATTGTTTTTCCTAAAACGACAGCGCCGTTTCTTTGAACCGTGGGATAGGGCTTTGCGGGAGGATAGCCCAGTAAAATATGACTGTTTGTACATCGGTTGTTTGCTTCTAATGCAGCGCTTGTTCATGACAACCCTAAGCAATTAATAAGGTTCCAAAAAATAGGACAATGGCAAAAATGAAATAATTTCTTTAATTTTTCTTCATATCACATGGAACATAGTCTTGCTTAGTCTGGTTGCTAGTTCTTCAGAAATGTATTTTTGTTGTAAGACTTTTGTTTGCCGCAGCATCACTCAAATTACACAAGTTCATAAATATTTCTTCATTGGTTCGGAAATCACAAAGCAAACCTTAATCAAAATTAGCTGGGCACATGATGCTCCTTTCTACAAATCTGTTGGGGATTGCTAGACGGCAGTAGCGAAAACTGTGTAGCACAAATACCTCACGTAGAAGATCCAGCATTATACCATGAAGGAGAGGGTGAATATGGACCTATGTTGAGCTCTAATGAAAGGGGAGCCCGAGTTTGGTGCTTTTCGCTTTTAACGCTGGCTGCATAGTTCGAGAACTGCGCATAGAGGGTGCAGTCCGAGGGGTGACCTTTCGAACACAGGAACACTAAACCTGCACATTACCACGTGTCGATGTGCCAGACAAAATGGCTCCGGCGAAATTTTTTAATTAGCGGCAGCACTTCTGGAGACATGTTCCACCCCAAGAGGATTGGTTCATTGTTGCGGGCCACCAGTTTGGGCATTCTATTTCAGAAATGAGGTAACTTCTAAGACTGAGGCAAATCAGTGTTTTGGGTTCCGTTGAATTATCTGAAAGTTACCTTGACTGTCGCTCTTGATTGTTTTGAACACTCGACTGGAACTCATATATAAAGAAGCAAAAACAAAATATGGAAAAGCATCCAAACACAGAAAAATCAGATGTGTCTAACGTTGCTATCCACTAAACATAGCACTAAAAACTGCTTCCAGAATAGCTGGAATTTCATATAAATTTTAATATTCAATGGCTGAACGTGGTCCAAAATATCGGTAAGGTTGTCAGCCTTTTGGCTTTCACGGGAAATCTTTCTCAAGAGTGTCTTTCAATCGGGGAAAAATCGTATGGCAATCTAGAACAGTTGCGTGATACATACAGATTGCGCTCATGCGGTCTTCTGACGTTACCGACTTGTCTGTATTTTATGTGTTATGCAATGCTCGCGTGGGTTTCGAGCCTCCACTCCTACACTGTGTCAAATCCGCTTAGGTCAGTTAAGGTCAACGAAGTTTTGACTCTCCGTGTCGTCCATATGCCAGATATCTCTGCGTCTTCGTTCACATTCAGACAGGTCGGATACGCGACGAACCGACCTCGGTTCCGATAGAGTGATCTAGCAGCCTGCCTCATTGATGTTTTCTACTGATAAAATACGGCTCAAACCAGTCCCTTAGAACCTTGGCTAGAAAGATTGCTTGTGTCACAGCCTGTTAAATTAGTCCGGAAATCACCATGGTTTTCGAATCAAGAAAATGTAAATGAAAAAGTTATTGCGAGAAACAGAGGTTATCATGACCATTTATGGTAATGTGATTAACATTCGGAATGTTTCACCAACGACTGTTCCGCCATTTGTCTGTTTTTCTGGTCACAGACTAGTATCCAGCAGTCCAAAAAGTTCAAGATCAATTGAAATGTAACTAGAAATCTAATTTCAGTAAACCACATTAAGTTGCAAACATGGCCGAATGGGGGTTCAAACTTTTCTTGACTGGTCGTGTTTTGGGCCGACTGCGATAAGGATGAACTTCGGAGATTTCGGTCGGAATGCAGCAGATGGATATTTGAACCCTTTTACCTTCTACGTGTGTTGCAAATAGGAAATCGGAGCAAAGCAGATCAGTCCGTATTCACGGGTATCTTTTGTGGTAAAAATATTAAATATCTATTGTGACCTGGATAATGTTTTGTATGAAAGGAAAACTGTCTGGTTATGATGATTTTGAAATATGCATCACATTGACAATTTGCGAGCGGAAAATTATCAACCTTGTTGGGAGCAAATGTTTCATCAAAGCAAAAACTACATAATAGATTAACTGTTACTTTTCCAAAGTTTGGAGAAGTGTTATGCCATCAACTTTGGATGATAATCGCTAGAACACATCAGTCCCGGATATTTTAAAATCTAGTTCAAATTCAGTCGATTTAGACACATGATTTATCAGAGCTGATATCTGATCAGCTTCAATAGGGACGGCCGAAAAGTACCTATTTTACTTTGGGCATATTTGAGCAAAGTTGAAGACAACTGGCTTTTGCTTTTTCCGGTTAAACTTCATTCAGACTGTCCAAAGCGGATTCTTTTGAGCTGAATAAGTGATTGACGAATTCGAAGGAGAATCAAAAGCGAACTGATCTGAAAATAGAGAAGTTGCTGGGAAATAAACCGATAAAAGATCTAATTTCTCAAAAGAAGGCCGTGGATGTTAAGTGAAATAAAATGCACCAAGACATTCAACAAACAAACGGGTCAAAATGAGATCAAAAGAGGTTCAACCAGCACCATGATACTTTGGATCACTTTACCTCACCCTGCATGACAAATTTAAAACTGCACAGTTTAAGTGTTCCCGTAGGACAGGAATGCCCATTCTATTGAAATGGGCTGGCTAGACAACACATAAAGAGCCATGAACCGTTTTCATAGGTGTGCGGTATTAGCGTACTTTGTTTCGTTTTTTACAACCAATACCCGTCCAGTGATGGGCACTAGTTTAGCTTGCTGCCTCCCATCAAAGCCTAGTCAGGAGAAAAAATGATCAAGTGTAATGAAATATTTTGGGCAATTGCGCAGAACTGGACTGATTTCGACTAAAATAATGACACTGACTACGTTATTGAACCGATTCACCTATGATCTCTAAAAACCACCTTGGAGTTAGTTCGTGGATTCCAACCTGCTTCACGGACTAAATTTGAAATGGCATGTCCAGTGTTTGATATTTTCCTAAATTATCTGATATATCGTCAGCTGTCAGGTTCGATCCATCTCCCAAGTACAGGATACTTTGGAAAAGAAAATCCGGCAAAAACGCCGTTTTGGGGATACACGAAACCTTTACCTTAATCAATTCAGATTCAGTTCTACTCAGAATAGCTGAATCCTAAAATCCAGTACTTGTCTTCGAACTTCGGAGTGGCAGATAAACCTCCCGTCATGCATAACCGCTAATACAAAAACAAAGGTGTTCAACACAAACCATCTTTCTTGTTAGACTGGTGAATGCAGAGTAAAAAAAAGGGTAATTTTAGTGCTCATCCGAGGCCTTTCGAACAAAACATTATTGCGGGGAAACTTCAAAAGATGCGTGTCATCTTACCAATTATATGATGAATATCATGAATATATTACCAGACAGTAGCATTTTTCGTGATCCAACGTTTTCCATCAAACATATCAAATAGTCTTCAAAGATTTCATTATAACCCAGTGGCACCTTAGCCCTTGCCTATGTCCGGATTCCGACTGCACAAGACGGTTAATTTGCTTGAATATGTTTACCTGGAAGCAGGTTCTCACAAAATATTCAAATCTTACTTAGTCTTCCCAAGCTGATAAAGCGATTCTAAGCTTTAGCATTTTACAAACGGTCATCAACTCAGACCATGAACAGTACAACCGTCAACAAGGTTGTAATTTACGATCGATTCCTCATACTGCCCAATTCAAACAAACTCTAGGAAGATAAAAGAAAATCTGAACCTCCAAACAACACAAATTCTCGCTTGTAAAGTTAAAAAGATGATTTTTACAGCGCGAGCTTTGGTCAAAGTGTTTCTCTATGAAACGCTAACGAGTGATTTTCCTTGACCATTCCCTTTTCTGAGGCTTTCTGGTTACACTTTACACGTCCTTCGGATAACTTGTATAAATTTTGGTGATGGCGAAAAGCTTAAAAATTTGACTTTGCAAGAACACTTTAGGTAAAATAAGAGATAATTATTTGATGAATTGTTGATACCAAGAGTTATATTTTACCGGCTATGGCCAGAGGGTCAGTCATCATCTCGAAGAAGAATGTTGGTCATTAATCTGATCCCATGAAAATAAGTATTACCTTGGACACAAAAGTATTTGGGCATACTTAGACTTGATCTATCATGAGGGTACTTATTTTTTAAGAAATGTGAAACTGAAAACTAAAGTTCAACGTCTTCCGGTTGACAATCTGGTGTTTCAAAACATCCGCAAATTCAATGAATTGGGATGGGAAAGCGATCTCTCATGGCAACGGTAGGTAGGCACCATAGTATCATAAATCTTTTCAGCATGTTTGGAGAATACACGGGGACACGTTTACCATAGTCTGTACCATTTCATTTTCACTTCTCGTGGAACTTGTTAAAGTTCTGGCCGCTAAAGTTTGCGTAAACAAAAATCTAACTAATTTTATATTATTAAGGCATATTTCCCGATTTCAGCTCACACAGTATAACATTTCCGGATATACTTTACTTCAACTGCTGGTCAAACATCAAGATGGGCGTCGACAAGTCATGCGTTACGAAACGCATTTAGATAAGCTAGACGAATTGGAAATTGTTGATAGTCATCTGCTTCCAGTCCAGTCAAAAAGGGGTGCAAATTTTCGGCTGGCTATCACAGCAACGACCATTGCAAATGGCAGTTTTTCGAGTTGGTTTTGTAACTTTTGCTTACATCTAGATTTCACCACTTTAGGGTTTGTTTCGGGTAACACCCGAAAATTCATATTGGTTGTCAAAAAAAACGTTACCGCAAACCAAACTGTTCATTTAATATTAAATGTGAAAGAAAGAAAATTAAAATCTGCATTAGAAATTTTACTTTCTAAATTGCACCACCTGCATTCATTCATTTTGGTAATTTTACTGAAAAGATCATACAGATATTCGCATTTGTAGTTCTGGATCACGGTTACATCAAGAGCAGAACTATTGCGAGCCAAGCGGACCGGCACAAGTCTGAGGCGGGACTTTCTGCTGTGGAACGTTTTATTGACCAATCAAGCTAGATCCGATGGCCACATAAAATTGGGATCTTACCCGGTTCGTTTCTGTGGCTGATTACTAAAGAGCTCAACCGGGACAGCCTGTGTGTGCATGTATTTCGAACACGGTAGAAACGGTAAATAATGGGAAGTGCATTGTGAGTTTCTGGTCATGTGTTAGGCTTAATTCGTATCAGATTACTCCGTGATACAAATGAGTTGATTTGTGAAACGCATAAGTTTGTCTTCGGAGTAAGTATTCCAAATTAAATAATTTTTAATGGTTCTCCGTGGTTAGCTAATTACATAGACAAATGGTTCAAGTCATTGGCTTTGAGGTTATTATTATTGTTAGTATTACTACGAAAAATACCTATAATTAATTGTTTTGCAGACTGCTGCAGGATAGGTAATTGTTTGAAACCGACTGCCCGTTCATTGAGGGTCATTGTGAGATATAAAAAAGTGTGTCATAACCTGAATGAATTTGTCACATCAGATTAATACAATAATAGTTAATTGAAGTAACTCACCAAAGTAAATTCCACAAGGAATCGCCTTCAATGCCTTGATTTCTGGACAAAAACATTTTACAACATGGAAATACAACGTAGTTGTTGTCGTTTCTGTATTTATCCCTCGTTCCCAATAACAGTCTTGTATCAAAACACATTATCAGTTTGTCCTGCCAATTATTCTCGAAAGGAATATCTAATTTTCAGCTTAAAGTAATTACGTTAGTCTGTTCCTTAGCCTATCGCCCAAAAGAGCATCTTACAATGGTGTAATTGTTTGAAGAGAATAATATTTGCAAATATTCACCCTTAATAATGGTGTATTTCCTAAGTTGAAAGTGATTCAATGGGTAAAGACCACCTGCTAATGTTCGACTGCAACATACCAAATCTCCACACTGAGTTGCAGACAATACTGCTATAAAAAATTCTGCAAACTCTGTTAAAGCAGTTGCCCGTCCATAAACCCAGATGCATTTCGCTCTCACGGATTTTCCCAGCTGATGTGTTTACTAGCCAGACCGATTTAATTTTACCTTGTACAGTGTGAATGATGAAAATGAATCGGACAAAAGATCGTTGTGATTAAAACGGACGAGGTGCCCATCCTGAAATTCACTATTGAAAATCGTCAGATTCACTCTTCGGGACCATGTTGGTGGGTCACTTCAATCGGTCCTCTGAAACCCCTGTCATACTTGCTCGGTCTTACGTTACTCGCGAGCTTCCACAAGTACGATTTGATTTGCTTCGAATAAGAAACAAATTATATTAAGTGATTTGGTGATGCACCACACCTACTTTGTTCTCGTCTTAGGAACTAAGGATGTTAATATTCATGAACGTGAAAAGCAGACCACTGGTAATTTGACCGTTGTGCTCACGATATTTTGAGTATTGATTCGTATTCAAGGAATGTAAACGAACAATACGAATCAAGCATTTCAGCACAAAAGCCAGAAATCCACGCAGGTCTTCCTTTGACTTAGGGAATGTAAACTGCCTAACCAATTTATGCAAAGCTATCAAGATATATTTTGCAATCATGAATGTTATTTTGTGGTTAAAATGATAATATGGGTATATTCCGGGGTTAAGATGTTAGCGGGAATTCCCGATCGATAAACCTTGCAGTCACCCATTTTGTTGAAGGCGTTTTACTTTACAAAAGCAGGACTAGACGCCAATTTGCCACGGTTCGCTATTGATGGACTGTAACTTTTGTCAGTCTATTTCCTTGTCATTTTTAAGGTATAGTAGAATATCAGTTCGTCAGAACCTCGTCTGCTTCAAATAGGCTTTTTTTTTAGTTCCCTCTAGCACAGCATTATCAATACGGCGTATAATTAGTTAGCGCTTCAGGTTCTTTGCGTGACTTTTATCAAGGCACTGTATGCTGTCTAAAGATTTGAGGTGATAGTATAACGGATTTGTTTGTTGTTTGTGTTCCGTTTTGTGCATTCCTGTGTATTGGAATGCGTGCATAGGAAAGTGTTACTTATTAAACTAGGCTGCAGTCGATGAGGTAGGATACCAAGTCTTAGTTGATGTTGCTTTGACAGATGATGCGTCATAGTAACTGGGCCTGACCTTATAAATTACTTGTTGGTTGCTAAATCTTGCTCGTCTGAAGTTATGGAATCTTACATTTGTACCACTTTCCCTTTTGACCTTGTGATACATCGATCGACATTGATCAGACGTTTTTATCGAAAAGGTATGCAAAGTTCCAAAGGCATCTTCCGATTCCTTTTTTGCGTTTCTCGCAATGTCAATACGGCTGGGCATTGCTAATATTAAGATAGGATTTTGTCTATGCTTACTTCGACCACTGAACAAGAATACGTGGACAGGATCAGCAAAAGCCCATTAGCTTGCGAAATTTCGAGGCTTTTATAGAAGTACCTAAGTGTAAAACGGTGCAACCATGTAGAAATGGCGGAACCACTATAGTTTTCTCACCGGATCGCACAGGGGTATTCGATTGACGTCGATCACCTGATCAAAATTTAAATCGTCAAATTAAAAATATTCGCAGGAAATAAGCAGTTGTCTGCAAACATGTTCGTAAAAATACATGCGACATCTGAAAAATAACTCGATTTATCACAATCATTAACTCAGTTAATTGCACAATCAATCAGTTATGCTGCCACTCATTCAACAAATCATTTAGTCAGTGAGACACTCAGATAGGCTGTCAGTCGGTTGCTAAGTCAAAAAACTAGCCATTCTTTCGAGAACTTTACTGATTAGTCAATCAATTACCGGAGCATCATTCGGACAAGAAATAGGTTGAATTATGCATGAAAATGTCTTCCCATGATTTCGTTAATCGTCATAGATTTACAAAAAGTTCTGTTCTTCTCCAATGGCATTTATGTCCCTATAATATTCCGAAAAATTAAAACGAGGACGGTCTGACTCTGAATACGTTGGGCTTCAAATTGCCAAAATATCTGTGGCATTGAACGCAGTTAATATCGGCAGAAAATTCCGAAGATGGCAAAATCAACAGATTTCGGAAAGCTCATCTCCGTGCTGGAACGGACTGACACGCTTCTTCCTAAACGGCTGACCAAAGGCCAGTGCAACACGACGCTGCCTAATGGCTGTACCAGTTTAGTGAAATTAACAAAAAAGCGGTCCATTTATTGGCAAAACAGAGCAGCTCATCGTTGCATGTTAAACCAAAATCAGTTCGATTTGCGTATCAATGGAGAATTTCCACGGAGAGGGTTGCAGCCGATAGAAAATCGCGTTTTGACGCCGATTTCATCAGGCGTGTAATGGTCTATATAAGTAACCATGTCCTCCCTCTTGGGCTATCCAGCCAAATAGTGGTATCCAGCGGCAGTCTTCATTTCTCACTTAACTTCGATAGTTTCCAGTCCAAACGCCTATTATTCCCGTGTAAGTTTAAAAATGTTTTTTTGGAATTCACCTTGTTATGATGCAACTTGGGATCTTAATCCAAGGTACAGTTCCCAAATTAGGAACCAACTTGCACGCATATAGGCCAAAAGGCTGTAAGGCATGTAGGTTTCCCGCAGCTTATTAGACATACGCATCGATTACAATCCAAGTAACACCCCTGCTGCATTTAACTTAGCATATGTTGCCCAATTGGTTTGAACTTTGTTCCGCTGGCGTGCAACGAAAAACTTTTGGCACAGTACCACTCTCATCGGGTATTTCTATGTTTATATATATATATATATATAATCCTGGTAAATTTATTATTGATTTTACTGTATATTTTCCTATCTAGCTTACAATGGCAAAAGACAATCGTTTTGAATTAACGTCAGCACGAATAAAGCGATGTAATTAGTTAAAGGTTCGAACGTAACTGAACCAATTAGGGGAATTCTGTTCTTTGAGATCGTCAGACGTAAGGCGTTGCAATTATCCCCAAAATTCAACCAAGCATGCTTGCCTGAAATCCATTTTTCACCGAATAGTTTTAGCTGAAAGGCCTTGTCTCATTCTACTAACCGTCTTGGTCTTCCGATTTTTTTATCGTTCATATTAGGTGCACATTAGGTCGGTAATAATCACTGTATTTTAATGTTACTTTTCATTCTCTTTGATTTGCGACGAACTAGCCACTAGCTTCAAGAAGACTGAAATCGAAAAAATGCAATCAGGGAAATGTTTGCTTTCAGGTTCGATCAAACATAGACAATGACAACCTGTGTTAGCTTCCTTGATTGTGTAAAAATTGCTAATCGAAATACTTAAATGGAACGGAGAGTTGAGGGACTAGGCACTGATTGGAAAATCGTGGGTGGCGAGTGTATTTTGAGTTGAATTACCTGGATCCATAAAAGATAATTATCCTCCGGTGATCTAAACATGATTGCACAAATGATAATGTAGATGGTTAAAAGCAGTTTCGAATTTGTTTACATCATAACCCGAACTGAAACCAAATTTTCCGTTTTGTATTTCTTTCAAGAAATCAACAACAATTTCGCGAACATTCACTACTTTCTGATGAACTACAATGAATAGATTATCGACGAACCTGAGGTTTTCCCCGTTACAAATAACTATAAACCGTTTTCTCTCCATCCTGTCGTCACAAGGTCGTTAATAGCACCCGGAGTCAACCGGCTTAGTCCACAATCGATACGCTCTTGTTTTATACTGCTACCTCAAAATGTCATCTACCGAAAGGAAAAAAGTGCATTGAATAGTAACAGACCGACTACGAGATAACAAATTAGAAAGGTATACAAAAGATGATCGATTTTTTTAGGAAAAAGCACATCTAAATGCGGCACTGAGTTCAACCATCTAGTGTTTCCCTTATCTACTTATGGGGCATCTTGCACACCCATCCAGGTAGTATAATTTACGTACGCGAAACAGTTTTACGTTTGAAGTTTTCACACGTTTTTAGCGTGTCATCAAATGGACACCAGCAAAATTGTCTACCTTACACAGCAGAGGTCAACAGGGGAGCCGTTCAGTGAGAATGGGAAGAATGAGTCAACCACTTTAACACAGACAGCCCTTCCTCCGAAGACTTAGCACTATCACCAAGTGCCCTAAGCCCAACCTCCAAGCAAGTGTGAAAATGTCATCAGCATGTTCTACGATTGAAACCAAATATTCGGACATCGAATTATTTGCGCATCTACTGACATTAAGGTATGTGCATGTGAGCCCTAGACTTGTTAACACTAATTAGACGCTTCTCTGGATACTTACATGCGTCAGGCATCAGTACAGAGTTAAGTAGCCGGTGGGCGAAGGTCGGGTGGGATGCAGCTACCCACGTTACCAAACCTATCCAAATCATCAATGCTCTTCTTCCCAGAAAAACGTTCGATTCCGATCCAATTCATTTCTGCAACTGTGTTTGACCCTTCAAATGTGTAAAGCGAATACCAAACATAACTACACCATCACTCAGAGGATGCAGAAAAACATGAAGCGTTCAGTCAATAGGAAAACGTCCACTGTTTACGGTAGGTGGAACAGTTCCTGTCTGGCCAGATATCGATGCCGTTATTTTCGCATAAGGGTACGTCAATATAATCTACTCGCAATTCAGATGAAAGGAGAAGTGGGTATTGGTGACGAATGTTCATTTCTCTAGCGCATTCGGGTTAAAGTTCTCGCTCAGCTCTAACTCGTTTTCGGTTTTTGAAATTTGCGGATTCGACAAATAAAATGATAATGACAAGGGCATTAGGATAAACAATCAATCTGTGTAATATGTGAGAATGCTGACCAGTAAAGGTATTCATTTTTGAGTTTCAAGTGCTAACTTTCACCGGACTTGCGCCTTGATTATTCAATACCCATTATGGGCCCGTTTGTGATTTAATAGTTTCAATTTTGTACTCTGCTTTGTATTTAGTAGCCGTTTAACAATAACGATTAGCTGATTCCATAGATAGGAATTCTGCCTGGGCAAAATATTTGTGTTTTACAGTTTCGATCTGAAGAAAATTGATCTGAAACGTGAGAAGATGAATGTGGAATTCTGTGGATATAAGGAATCTATACTCGGTCTAGGTTGCATCTAAATGTGTCACTCTATTGTCAGGCTACGAAATCCACAAAACTGACAAGAAACTAATAATAAAAACATCCTCTTTTCCATTACCTGAGGAATAATACTGCTCGAATTAATATAGATATGTGTACAACTATAAATTCAGCCAGTATCTGGAAAATCAATTAAATTCCCGTTGAACTACACGGCAGATTTTGCACCCGTTATCGTCCATCAATCATATTTGCTTCTGTACGAAACGTCTTATACTTCTGTCACGCGGATGTCGGATATGGCAACAAATTCAAATCTGTAAAATCACGCGCGAGCATGGAAGCTGTTGGTTGAATTTTCTGTGGAAAAAGCACTGCCGTGATTCCAAGTAAGCTGATTTTACCGCGAGATCGAGAGCCAATGGATGTGACGCAAATTATTGGTGGTGGAGAAGTGACTATATTCCTACGAAAAATTTGCTCAAAGACTTTCAAAATTGAAAGGAATTTTCCCGATTTTCGTCTCCTATTAAACTCTGATATTTTACTTTTATATTTTTGTCAAATGCAAGAAATCTGGCAATCTTTTGCTGCTCAAACGGTGAAATGCGAAATTTAATGCAACCATCTCCAGTTGGATCTCTATCGCAATCATGTGACCCGAGACAAGCGTCCCAAAACTGTGTAGGCAAGCGGTTTTTCTAAATTTGTAAGACTAAAAATACTTCATACATTTGCTGAGAGACCGCTCAAGAAGGGGGACAATTAAGACACTTGAGCAAAATTATTTCCAAGTCCAAAAGAAAAGAAGCACGCGGGTGGGGGACGAAATGGCTGTCCTTATTGGCGCACGGATTAAAATTAAAGCTTCAGTTTACTCGTCATACTTGAAATACCATCAGATGTCAGAAAATAAATTAATAGTAAAAAACAAACGGGGTTATTTAGAGTTGAAAACATCCTTGCTTTACCTTAACGTGTTTATGGGTATGGTATAGTGGACATTTGGTACCCACATCATGTGATAAAACAAAAGAAGACTGTAGCTGGACTCATTTGCAACCGATTACTCGACCACGGTCATCTTTACTCGGCTTGCAAGGCAAGGCGCAGCTTTCAGCTGGGCGGTCATTCTGATTTCCTTAGCAGTACTCAATCCGCCAGGCTGATTGCCACGGTTGGCCCTGCCGTTTTGTGGTCATGTTTCCGATGATCGAAAGCGAAACTCCTCAGGCAAATACTTCCGTTCGTGAAACAACTGGAAAACATTCTACGAGAATATATTCTTCAGTGTCTTCCAGTTAGGCAATTGTGATCGAATTATTCATGATGCCGAACGACAAATTTTAGTCTTCATGTTGAATCGCCCGATGAAACGCCAGTTTTCTTGAAAGATTTCATCACACTGTTCCACACAAAAATATAAATGAACATTTACCACAATAAAATTTCCATAAATTCCGAGTACCAGTTGATTAGACTCACCAGTTCTGCTACTCATTCAGATGATAGTTTAAGATAACAAGTATTCAGGTTTGTGTGATGCATCAAAGCTAAGCACGTGGATAGGTCTGTTTCCGTACTTCATAGGTTAACCAGTCAAACTGTCAGTTGTATCACACTGCATCCAACCGGAAAAGAAAATGCGTGCGGTATTTGGTTAGAACGCGGTCACGATCTTCGCATCAAAACACGCTTTCATGTTAGCGACCGAGTTTTGTAGCCAGTTGTCCGCCGTTGACCGGCGGAATCAGTTCAGAACAAAAACTGACAACGAATGTCTTTTATTTCCACTGTGTTTTACACTGATTGCAGCCTGTAATGATTCCCAATATCTACGTGAATGAGCGCTCATTTATTTGCGTGCTCTTACGTCCAAACGCCACGACCGAGTGTTCGTACCCGGCTGAATTCACGTCTATTTCAAACGCGGTTTATCATGACATCATCTCAAACTTTACGGACTCAGACAGTCGAATACATTTATCAATCTCATGGGACCTGAGTGAACATATTCAGCTTTATGATGTATGACTCGGGTATTTCTTTGTTCATAGTTTTACACAGAGTATATATCAATCTGTGAATAACCATTCTCATTTCAGAAAGTAAACACAAATCGATTACTATTGTGAATGATATAATATTAATAACACAGCGTTGTTGGTAGATGTAATGCGCCAACGTTTCGACTACCGTGGGTAGTCTTTCTCAAGGCAAGTTTTACAATCAAATGCATTTGATTGTAAAACTTGCCTTGAGAAAGACTACCCACGGTAGTCGAAACGTTGGCGCATTACATCTACCAACAACGCTGTGTTATTAATATTATATCATTCACAATAAAAACCAATACATGGCGCATCGATTTTTCGATACACTCCTTACGTCGTTTGGTCCGGATATTTACAAATCGATTACCTTCATTGAATGTGCTACAGTCCTCTTAGAATTTCCAAACTACAAGTGATCCTAAATGCGTTCATTTCAAGATTTGAATTTGGGAACGCTATGATCAGAATATAGACCAACGATGGTGAAGGATTATTTGAGTGTCTTGTTATCATTAGTTTATTGTTAATAGATTTTGCCAATATGAATTAGGAATTTCGGCAAATTTTTTGGATTGGTTCCACTTTTGCAAATGATCACGTAACTTCTTTTGGTGTTAGTCATATTTAAACAAGCTCCGTGATTTCAACTCCACGCTTTGAAGGAATCTGAGCGGCGAATCATGCACGGACTTTCTGCTCCTGTTATCAGGCTTTGTTGATTGTTTTTTTCTCGTCAAATAGGCGTTTCTCATGACATTTGACCTTTCGGAGAGTGATTGTGTCAACTTTCATGCTGATAATTCAAGCTCTCCCTCGACTGAACTTGGTATTCTACCGTCCGGCAAATTTTGCATGTGCTATGGGATCAGGGTTTTGGTAACAGTGCGTGTGGAAAACAAAACGTGAGCAAATCGCTTGCAACATAGGTTCACTGAACTCCGTCCTGAATCAATAAGCTGTTATAGTGTAATGTTTGAGCTTTAGCTGAGGTTTCATTCAGTCGATTCCATCAACAATGATGACAGAATTTCAAAGAAGTTTCAGGTCATTAAAACGCCGACAGCAGAACATCTATACTTTGATCGGCATTTATGTCTGCAGTATAAGTGTTCCGTTCAAACACATTGGGTTTTCCGTTCGGGGCAATTTTCGCTGCTATTGCAGCTGATTAATATGTTCACAAAGCTTTATTTTTAATGTATTCAGGTGAGAACAAAGATCGGCAATAATACTAAGCGAAAATCAAATTTGTTTTCATCGTTTGAAAACCATCCCACTACTACGCAATAAGTATGAATTGCATCAACTGCCTTGCACATATGTGACTCAGATCTTACTAGGTAAACCCCACAATTAGGCTTTTGTCCGAAAGGGGCTTGAATATCATACAATGTTTCTTAGAGCTGAAGTATTCAAACCTGATTCGCGTTTAGTGTATTCACGTATTGGTGGGCCAAACCAATAGGGGAAATTGGCCGACGTCTTTCCCAGCATGGCAGGATATCAAGGACACACTGTAGGTCACGCAGGGGTCTAATCCTCTCAACTGCAAAAGTTACAGATATTCCATTGTGTGACCCTCTGGAATGGACCCAGAAACAGTTTGTTCAACCCCTAATGCTTCAATGGTTCATTTTTTGTTTACCCAAAGAGAACGATTAACCCAAATACCCCCTTTATTCTAGTGCAGATATTGATCTAGTTCACAACTGTTTACTTTTCATACATGATGCATTAAATTTGTCCAAACTTACTTGCATCATTCAACATGTCATGGAGCGGATATTTTGCGATCGAATGATGAGATTAGGAGTCGATGAAAACGAACTTGTTCTCCACTTGCATTGAGGTGGAACAAATAGCCCTCTTCTGGCGGTCAATATTGAGTCCGTCTAGTATCTCTGCATGACCATCAAATCGTTAGCTGCACTATTAACAAATGACCATGAGATTTCTATGATTACGTAACTGGAAACATGTTTCAAAAGACATAATGTTAATGACATGGCCTTGTTGGAAGAAAATTCGCCAACGTTCCGACTACCGCGAGTAGTCTTTTGCAAATCAAGTCTTACAATCAGATACATGAGGGAACGTCCACATGCCAACGTATGTTAAGTTGTTCGTGTGTGAATGTGTATTTTGAACTGAGATCAGTTGCCCTTCACGTTTTGTGCCACCGTGGTGATGAGGTCAGCTATCATGTTGACTTTGAAATGTTTCTCAACTACGTTAAGGGTTGTCTAAATCTCCGAAATACCTACATCGTCGTTCCCATTGATACATGTGGGGTGGGTCTCGGCCAACTTACGTTCAGTCCAGGTTCAGAATCCACGTTGGAGTAATTTTGTGTTCTCATTATCGATGTTAAGTCCCTATGCTATGGCATTCAGTGATGGATGAATCGCGCTCAACTTTTGATAGAACTGCCTTGTCCGAAGATCTGCACTTTTCTTGCCTCCGGCCATCTGCTACCAGTCACCTGTCATCAGTTGTCTGCTGGTTTGTCCACGGTATTCTGCTGGGCATTCCTTGCAACTGATTCGGTTGATGCAGTTGTCTTCATCTTGTACACTGACTTGATCTTCAGCCTTTGATAAGTGGCGCTTTAACGTATTATCTATCTATCCGGAAGAAAGCGTGAATGCCATGATCACTGAGGACCTTTCTTGTGGCTTTCGAAGTGCCTGTTCAGAACGGCATTCCGACTGACGGTTTTTCTTTTTTTCGTTTTGCTTGCTAACACTCGGGTTTCCAGTCGCCTTCTGTGAGGCCTTGCAGGTCGTTTAGATGCACTAAGTCTTCGTTGTGTTCGCATCATCACTGCATATCTTTTGAAGTCTGTTAGCTAGCGAGGAAATGAGCGTCGTTTTCACTCATTGTGTATGAGCTGAACTGAAATCCAAATACTTATCCGAATGTGTAGGTTTTTGTAACGGCTGATTTCGAATTTTGGGGAGTCATTGACTTTCAGCTGACATTCTAGGAAGTTGATGACTATTGGTTTCTTCTGACCCCATTGCGAACTTTATAAATCTACATCGCTTATTGAGAGCTTGATGGAACCTGCCTTTTTATGCTACCTTGATGACATGTGAAACATGTTACTTGCACTTAAACCTGTTGCTTTCGGGAAGACATGACTTGCTGATCGACATCCTACTCGAGTTGCGGAATCGCCCTCCATCGCTACCTACGAAGATGTCTGGCAGTGAAAATTCTCACACAGAACATTTACTAATGGAAGGTCAGTCTGGTTACCCTCGAAGGGAGCCGGCGGTGTGACGTTAGTCTATATGCCCTCGGGTTTCAAAATCCCCTTTACTAACCTTAGATGCAATGAAAGAAGTATTCTCTTAATGCTAAACAAATGAACCATAATACTACCGAAACTTGAACCTGATGCTTCACGAGTGTTCTGATGACGGATCTCGGCACATCGGTCGGAAACATTTCATCAGCAGTCGAGGTGATACCGCCCATGGGTGAGCGCAGTTGGTGAAATTGTACTTTTGAAGATGTCAACTCAACATTTGCGATCTGAACACTAAGCTCAGCGACCAGAACGTCACGAGAACAGTGTGGTAAAATTTAGATGACACAACCTCTTCGCACCATTCAGGTAAGTACAACGAGTAAAATTATCACTCGACGAATATCAGTGAATCCGTGTTGTGAAAATAATACAAGAGGGAGGATTTGTCGTATACCCGCAGTATCTCGCCTTCATTGTCATTTTTGGATAACCTTGCAGGTTTCCAGGGCCAAACTAACGTAGCAAATATTTCCAAGATTTTGGAAAAATCAGTGACAAAACATTTCTGGGTTTAACGACAAGGATGTGGGTAGCTGCAATGGATTTATTTTTATAAGTGAACCGCTGCCGGATGCACTTATTGAGTTTCTGATAACGTCGGTCACTTTTAGCCCTAACCATTCCAGATTGTGATGTGAGTGAAACCCATTGAACGGCATGGTCCAGCGTGCATATTACACAAATAAATGCTTCATTTTGTTGTTACTGCGCGTGTAAACAAGAGTCATTGTGTACTTGAAATCAGCTGTCAGGTAGTAACTGACTAATTGATGTTCATTCACTCAGATTGTGATTAAATACTATCATCATAGTCCCAATCGTATCCTCGGGGTGTTGCTGGGACACAGGAAAATGAAGAAATATCTTCGTCAGTTAAACCATCTCTGAGAGACTAATTAACTATGGAGAAGCCAGGAAAGCAATGCGTAGATTTTCTGAACAAAATCCTTTTCGGTAATCTCTCGATAATTGCATTTGTGGAGATGGATCCCAGCGGGGGACGTACACGATGATTTCGATGGTTTCGCAGTTGACTGAGGCAAACTGTCATCATCCCCAAAACACCATCCTGAATACCTGAAAAAACAGTGTAACGTAAAACAGAGATACGCTGATCTTGAAAATCTTACTGATCAACCTATTTGTTCTATGGACAAAACAAGCCAAGTACGTTCGAATTGATCCCAATGGTTCTGGTCGCAAAAATGGAAAATACAGGAAGGGGGAAATTGGAAATCAAAAGACCGACAAAACTTTGATTAGAGATTGCCATTTTGACAGATCTGTATTGGTCGAAGTTGGAATCAGTGCTAATGGATTCGACGTTGTCAACTTAGCCTTTTGTTGATGTCAGTTTCACTTCTTATAGAGATTCGATGATAGCTAACTGATGAAGAAAGTTTCCTCGAGTTTCGTGTATGGGATTGGATGACAGAATATTACCAATTATCACTTTCGGTCAGCAGACGGTGTAAAATCCCGATCCGCAAATTAAATGAGACACTTCATTCATATTTGTAAAAGTCTTATCGTATGCCGCTGTATGGCAGTTCATGAAATTAAGATTAACCCTTCCATAACCACTCGACAGATGAAAAAACAGTTCCCTATGTGCAGATATGATAGCCGATCGAGAAGACATGGGCGATGTTAAAGCTGCAGACTGTCAGATATTTCGCTATACTGACGTGAACCAAAGGTTTACACAATACATCGGACTCTCGATTTTATCGTACGACTGGACACAAATGCTCACCGTTCATTCTTCAAGCAAGCACTGGTTTTGGGTTGCCAAAAGTATTGATTATGTGTCGCGTGATCAATTTTACGAATTCAAATTATATCAAATCATATTTTAATGTAACTAACTGGATACAAACTGAGAAAAGACAGTCTCCTTCGATGTTTAACCTACTGAGTTCATTGTTACCAAATTCACGTATTCACATTCGTCGAGATTATTGATTTTCAAATAAAACAATGTTCACGTCATGGGTGTAATTGTTGGAAAATTGTGGACCCCACTAGGAATATATTCAAGCTCGTAATCTACTAGCTTCGAGTGGCTCGCAACTGCTGCCCCTTGGTATGCTACATTGCTCATATTTTGATAGGATCCGCGGAGTCAACCGGTCAGGATTTCACAAAACTATGTCGTTCAATTTATGACAAAACTGATTCGTTTTCGATGGTTGCTGAATGTCGATTTCGTTCGTAATGTCGCACTAATAAGATTGACTGGAGAAATGCATCTTACCAGGAACATCCAAACGATGCATTTTGAAATCATCTAATTTTGAAACGACTTTGTGTTGCGAATAGGTTGACCCCATACAAGCATCATTCGGGACCAGTTCACCACAAATATCAGTAATAAACCACAATTGGTGTCATCCTCTTTTGAATCAAAGAAATAACTCGGTTATCATGCCCGCTATCACTAAACGATCACATGGTGACTCTAGCAATCCCCTTTTGACTCCGGCCATAAAGGGTGGTGCTTGAGCACAATGAGTTGAATTAACTCAAGTTCGAGGTACCATCACCCACACTTAGTCGAGTTATGTGAAATATCCCATACATACCGTTAAGAACCAGGCTTAGCTTTCCCAGAACTAAAAGGCGCTTTTGACTCACTAGGCCTAACAGCAATTCTCTATCATCAGCCGGTTGAATATTCCGATTGAATTTAAGAGAAGACTATACAAACAAATCGAGCATCACCCCCGTGGACGAAATCGTCTGATTATTTAAAAGTTTGCCTTTAACGAATCTACCAAACTATCTATGGCCATACAATGTTAGGCCTCAGTAGTTCTAGAACAGCATCCTAAACTCCCCAAACTGAGGGTTTTCCCGGGCAGGTGGATGGGTCCTTGTCCATTATGTGAAGTAAATATCCGAAATGGTCTAAGCTTTGTTCAATCTCACTCTTTCGTCATCCTGATTCACATTGATCATTAGTTGTTATTGCTCAGTCTGTAAAATCAAGAAACAGCCACACACTCGGCGCCCTGTTGGGAGTGCCACTAAAATAAATACTAAGAGAGAATTAGGTGTGTGGGAATGACCACTTCTCATCTAGAGAATGCCTGATATTTTGGAATTTATAAACGTCCGGCCTGTCTCGCTTGATATCATTATGGCGTTGCTAGCTCTTAATTAGAACGACTTGTGAACTGGCTAAACTCGGCTATTTTGATCAGCCTAGGCGGGGTTTAGTTGCTCGGAGTAAGTTTGACCGGATCGCCTGATGTATGTTTCTGTTACGTGGATTCCAGAAACACCACTCAGTCAAATTTAGAAAGTATAACGTCGCACAATAAGACAAATTGACCATGAATCACACAAGCCACATTAGCTGTTCATCAGTAAACCAATCTGACAGTGTTTTAATTGAGATGCCCTCACTGCTCACACCGTTTACCGAATAAATCTAAATTGGCAAAGAAAATCGCAGAGTACATAAATGCGATGACGAAAGGTGAGAACATGCAGTCAAGACCAAATTCTAGAGTTGAATAGAGGGGCCACAAACTGTTTTGTCCTTCTTTTATTTGGGCGAGAATCGGGCCTGCGAGAGCTTTGATGTTCGAATGAAGTCCTCTAGTATTGGATTTGACAACGCAACAAAAATCCCTGACTTTTCGCAGAGGATCTATCAGACAAAACGAATGGATCATTTGGTGAGCCATAGTGTGGCTTATAAGACAAAGTGAGGAGACTGTATGTGATATCACATGGATTTGTCACTGAACAAAATAATCAATATCAATCTGGATGACTTACGTTCGACGGACAATCAGTCATTTTCCGGCCGCGTTTCAATCCCAGCTGGATGGATAAATAAACCGCTGGTGACTACGGCACACCCTGATCCTTGTTATTTTCAGTTAAGTTACATGTTACTATCTGGAGTGAAAAATTATACAAAGTAGGTTGAGAGTAGACTAGTTGTGTATCGATTTAAATAAATTCTTCCACAAAAATTGAGACGACGAGGAAAATTGCATTCTTTGTATTTTTCGGATGAAATGTAGTAGATCGCAGTGTCAGTATGTGAAAAGAAAAATACAGACATGAATTCATTTCAGTTTACTTTACGAAATGCACTTCGAAAATTTTTAGGCGTGGGTTTAAATCCATTAACCCCAAATTGACAGAAAACAAGGACGACCAATTTGCTTGGAATAAAGCTCCACAAAACAGCATTCCCGTGACTGCACGCGAACAAGGAACAATGGGTTCGCTACAATAAATTTAATAATACAAAGCGGAAGGCATTATTTTATGCCGATTGGAAGCACGTTCCTGGAACATGTTCTTACTTACTTGGATTTGTTTTGACATTGATTGTACCATTAATGTAACCTCATTAATTATCACCACAATGCTTACTATTGATTAACTATATTCCCACGAAATCAATTCTATATTGCCAAATTAATTTTTAGATACCATTCCAAGCCGCGGTGATGTTTCACTCACACTAATTTGTTCGGCCAGGGAGATCCATTGTCATAGATGACTGTTTTCAACCGTTGTTTATTTAACCAAATGTTTGCTTCAATGAAGCTGGCATGAAAGCAAATGGGCTTCTTTAAAAGTCTTTTGACTTTTAATTTGTCAGCGAAAGAGACATGAATCAGAATGTCGTGAGGGGATAATTTGTATAGTGTTTCTCTTTCAGCACCAGTGCCTAAATACGTTGTCAGTTTCGATCTAATGATCGATTAATTACACAATAAATTCTGCTCACGTGATGAGTGAAAAGTGAGGGCTAAGAGCCCAAATTGTAGCAAACGATGTTAACAGGACTACATTAGCTTCAAGTGCTTAACAAGTGGGTACCGAGGACTTCATTATTCCACCTCTGGGTCACGGGAAAGCAAGATACTCGGAGCAACACAAAGGGCCTAATCGTTCCCTCAACTTTAATTTATCCGATAAAAAAGGTTTGCTTAATTGGGACTTAACGTTTGGCTACGATCACAATAAACCGTCTCATTGACTCTATAATCCCATATGATCTGGCCTGATTTTTGGAGAACGACTAAGTGAAAAAAGGAATCACATAACGGTTCAAGTTATTTTTGAAGAAAAAAAGGGCTTGTTTTCGGATCACTGACAACATTCTTGCGACTGTCGGGTCTTCGGCCTTCTTGAGGATGTGCCTGTATCTTGTCAACTTAATTTGATTACTTTCTGCAAAGATTAATAACCTCTAGCATAACCGATTTTCTTGAAAAAGCTCCAAATATATTCTCATCATTACGATCGTTAGTCCCTCATCCTTATGTGGTTTCGCGAAGCTACAGTTGCTTTCCCACACTTCTTGTCTTCCATCCACGTGACATTTGTTTATATGTGGTTCTTAAAATCTGCATGTGTCAAGGCTCCGGCTGTTGATTTTGTGGTTGCTGAGTTTGCAGCCTAGATAGTAAACGCTCTACAGCCCTGTCGATGAGACCACGGTCGACATGTGTGCACAGTTGATGATATTCATACGACGATGTCACTTCGACTATTGGCGGAATGTTAACCTCCTGAATGCGGAACGCAGGGGTGAGAAACTAATAAACACATTCTCGTGTAGATTAAGTGGAGCCATTTGCTTGGATGTACTAAGTTATTAGAAGCATCAGGGAATGATTAAACCAGTGATATAAACCAGAAGTCAAACGAGGAGGATTTTCCTTACTGCTGTCATTTTTTGATATTCTGCGGAGTTACCATGTTGAGGCATCCCAAACGAACATCCCAAACATTTACAAACTTATTGATAAAATATCTGTAGATCGATTGCACATGCTGGTATTGTTACACTACATTGAAGATCGATTAACTACTTGAAAGAAACGCTTAGATATTGGATAATTATGCGATCACTAATGCAACTGTGGTTTATTCCATCGAATAGAGTCAACGACGAGAAATTGGATAACGGTTAACAGTCATTTGCAACATGGCCAAACAGACGGATTAAAAGGACCATCATAAAATGTCAGGACATTGTTTATGTGACAAAATTGCATTGACCGAACCTCGAAGCAGTGTAAATAGATGCATGTCACCGATTTCGCTTCTGGATGTTGTCATTCTCGGTTTACGGCCGCGTCGGAGGCTATCGCATTAGGAGAAACAGACTTCATTTGAATTCTCGAATTAAATGGGGTGCAAAAGAATTTGGCTTTCACTTGCAGCTAATTGGCATTATATCCTTGCCGACATTTGAGGCTCAATCCAGCTTCATCCAGTAAGGATCCCATAAGTTGTTGCTAGGTCACAGTGAGGGCAAATATGTCTAATACTTCAATTCCCAGGTGACGGCGTTTTGGACTTTGCCTGTGTGGGCATACGATGTAGGTGGCCATGAGAAACGAAGGCACCGCGTTAAAGATTAAAATCTGTCACAGGCTGTCAGAGGGGGATTAAAGAAGAATGGCGATAAC